>JASCZW010001252.1:0-72642 GCA_034211315.2 Aedes japonicus
AAAACAGAACAATCCTAAATTGGATTGCTGGTTTGATTTAGCTTCAATAAAAATAAATCAACCCACAATTGAGAAATCACAAATTCATATTTATTTCAAACGTTTTGATTCTTACACTTAAACTTGAACAGTTCTAGTTATACTTAAACATTATAAAATTACATTGATGCTTTGCTTAGGTCGAAAATAGTAATTATTGTTAATGTTGATAATAGAAAATGGTGGTCCATCAATCTTATCAATTGTAACCTACATAATTTCATCTGTTCGTTAAGTCACTGTTCTGGCTAAAAAATGATTATCAAATTCACCGGAGATCCATTTTCTAGATACTATGTAGATCGAATCACCATGCTCAATAAATTCTTCAATTTCCAATAATTGATTTGTTGAGTTTGGCGTTAAAAACTGGCTTGATTTAAATTGCGTCCCTTTATATGTGCACAGTGTTGCAAAAATAACAAGTTGATTAACGTTTAAAGAGTGTGTTGCATTCAGCTTATCGAAATATGGTCTCGTATTAAGTTGATGTGGCTTAAAGTTGCCTTCAAAATTTCTTTTGAAAAATAAACTGTGATACAGATCATTTGCAAACTGCAGACACGATTTAACACATAACGTATACGCAATGTTAACACGAGAAGTAATCACATGGGAATACTCTGAATCCTTGGTGTTTTGATTCGTTTCTAAAACATATCATGTAAACAACAGGGCCACTATCTTCTATGACTTTTGGATAATGAACCTAAAAGTGATGTTTTGGTATTAAATGTTCATTAAAGAGTTCAATATATGAATGATGATGCGTTCTTATCAGTTCTGTAAGTTCGATTATGTCATTCTTGGTGAACGCATTAGAAAGTATTTTGTCAGTCATTTTGATCAAAGTTTTAGAATAATCATAAACTACGTCATCCGTAGGAACAAATGGGCCAACAATAAATGTGAAATTTTGACAAAGAGCTCGCATTTCATCAGATGTCATTCTCATTGTTACCGTTTTAGACTTGGTAACTTTGTTGTAAATCTCGTTAAAGTCTGGTATACGGCGCAATCATGTATCTAAAGATGATAGGCCTACGAAATACTTGCGCATGTTAAAGTCAGCTAGTTTGAAGTATTGTTTAGTGTAAATTAAATAATTCAAAGCAGAAGTCAAGCCATATTTGCAAACACCTCCACTGAATAGATCGTGCATTCCGTCTACACTATTGTTGTTGATTACATGAAACGATGGTAAATCGTTAAATTTTGAATTTCCTGCTATTCCTGTTTCAGAATGTTTGTCAATGGCAACATCTTCATTGTAGTTACTAATCTTTCGCAAGCAATCTTTATGTTCTGTACAATCCTTTTGCAGTTGTTGCTTGGGTTTTCTGCAAAACCTACAATAATATGTTGAATTAAAACTACACGATAGAGACAGCAATGGTGTTGTCTCTTGGAATAAGCAGAGAATAAATCTAACTTTTATATCGACTCTTTCTAAGTTCATTGTCAGTCCTCCTTTTTCAAAACTCATGAAAGGAATTATTAATTGTTCTATTAACTTGTTTACTCCTCAGGTTTGAATAGCTGTTTTTCGAATGATGCCTGCTACGAAAATATTGCACAATTTAGACATCTAGACAAAATCGTCAAAAGGTCGAAAGTAACAATTGTAAACAATGATTTAAAACATAAATTTCCTGGAAATGCAAAGTTGCCAACATATATGTCCACTACCGACGGGAAGGTTATAACTCCCTATATCTGTTTCTGGTGCTATTTTGTTTGTGGGAGCAAGCAGATCCCAAAAAATACGCTAGAAGTCATTATTTACAAATGTTACTGTCGACCTTTTGACTATTTTGTCTAGATATGTTCTTCCGGCAATATGTGAAATGTATAGTAAATCCCACATAATGAATCAACTTTATTATGTGGTCCTTGCGAATCGTTGATTTCAAAATAATCTGCGTGCATTCACATTGGTATTAGATAACTACCGCCCTGATCGCAAGAATATTTCGCTTTAATTTCGGTCCACACTCTACCATTCACAAAATGCCGTATTTCTGTTGATGTTCTATTCACAAAATGCCGTATTTCTGTTGATTGCTCTATAATTTTATTCGGTTTAGAGTCTATCAGTATTCCCGTAATTTCAAAAAACTTTTTGATTTGGAAGTGAATAACCCTTATAATAACCCCCATAAACCCTTATGACACTTATGGGGTCTTTTAAATATCTACATTTATCTTCGTCCAGCTCAATAACTGTGGGTTGTTCAAATATCGCTTGATCATTTATCACCTTAAAAAATTTAAAATCGCTGTTTATAGACTGAAACGATGTTTTCATTAAATTTAAACAAGTTTCTAAGCTATAATCAGTTTCAAGATTGGCTGTCTTAACATTTAATGATTTAATGCAATCAGCAAACACACATGTCCGACCCGACCCGACTATGTCATAGTCCCGTAGATGGGCAGCATCGTGCCCGAAACCGGTCGACCAAAAGGTGAATTTTTTAAATTGTAAGAACGATAAGTGTTGTGTCTTGTCTCGCCTCGCGTTTTGTTAGTGTCGTGTAGTTCTTACGTCAGCATAAAAATCATAACAATAAGTAAACAATGCCTATTAAGAAATAATCCTTAATAAGAAAAAGAGCAGTAATTAATACAAGCGAAAATAGTAATTAACATCTTGTTATACGCGTAACGACATCCTCCTTTTCCGGCTGCAGCCACCGAACGAATACAGGTGCATACTCCTCAAGAGGCGGCAATCCGGATGGTTCCGCTCTCCGCATATTTCCTCCCAGATACGGTCACCACAATCACATGCTCCTTTTTTTCACAATGTGAAAAAATTAACCAATTCAGACAATTTCACAATCAGTCCGACTATTTACGCCTTAACTCTATTCTGCGTAGATTTTCATCAGCTGACCACAGAGAAATCGCGGAACAAACGATGTCCATGCTAATAAAAATTCCAACTTGCACGCGCTTTCATGAGACAAAAGAAAACTATATCGAATTCATTATTGAACCTTTTTTTGCGATACCTGAATTTATTGTCTATGCAAACCTCAATCCGATACAAGTGACAAATAAAACCATACATACTGACGATTCACACACAACCAGCCGACACGATTTCGATACCCGATCCAGTTTGAAATTAGATGAAAAACGAATTCACTATTAAATTTGCTCAAGTCGTCCAAGCTCCTAAAGCATATAATGCCGGTAACGCAATATGCACGAAAAATAATAATTATCTAAAATGTATTGCAATGCATAAAATATATTGATTCAATGCATACTTTTATGCATTGCTGTGATTTAAAAGGAATAAAGCGTTAAATGGAATATAAAATATGCTTTCAGGCATTTTCTATTTTCTCCGTGTAGGACCTCCAACGGGTGGAAAACGATGAAGTTAAAAATGTCGTTTAAAAGAGTACGTCTTGGTAAACAGCTGTTGGCAACCGGGATATGTGCATCGATATTCGTAGTAGGATGGGGGCCTGTGACCATCGAAATGCTCTAGAAAATTTTCTACCGACGAAAACTGAACTGAGCAATCCGCAAAACAACATGTTAAGAGCATGATTCGATGAATTTGATCAAGTTTTTGATAGACACGTACGAGCTGGCTTCATCAATGCTGTAAACGTATTTCAATATGAACGTCCAGACCAACTTGGATATCTTCGAAGGCGTCAAACCGAGAACTGCGAATAGTTTAACACATACATCTATGCCTCTCGCAATGCTCGGAAGCGTATAATGAACGTTCCCGTATGCGACAATACACTCTCCAAATGCGATTACGATGTTCTCTCCCAACACAATTCACTACGGCGTAGCAGCTCCGCCTTGCTCGCTCCACGTGTTGCGCAACTTTTCGAGTTCTTCGTAAGCCTCATCCTTCATTTTGACCATCAGAAAAGTGTAACTTTGAGCTGTAGCTATGGTTGGTTTGAAACCATTGCCAGCTTTGATAGGAATGAGCACCGTGCTCAATCCTCGGAGAACTGCAAGTAAGCGTGAATCTGAAAAATAAATGTAAATTAAGAATAACAAGTATTATATTAGAAAGAATAAGATATATAGGGTGTACACACCAAATTTTTTTCGCTGAAAATCAGCAGAATTTTACTGAATTTTGCCGAGCTGAATTTTCAGTAATCATTTCAGCAATATAAAATTACTGATTGTTTTAGCAATGCGAAATGTCATCCTGCTTGACAGAAGTTTGCTGAACTTTCAGTAAAAGTCAGATTTTTGCTGAAAATTCAGCAATTTTGACTGTTTCGTGATTTGACAGCACTTTGCTGATATAATTCAATAAAAACAATCAATTTACTGAAAACTCAGCAATTTTTGCTGTTTCGTGAATTGACAGCACTTTGCTGGTAGAATTCAGTAAAAAATATCAATTTACTGAAAAATCAGTTCTCTGGTTTCCATTTGAAGTTGGAATTATTGAAAACATATTTTATTTTGGTTTTTTTTTTCATTCTATATTTCAGTATCTTGCTTAGTCAAGTTCAAAAATGAAGTTATTAACGGTTGTGGTCACAATGTCCACGGCCAAAACAGCTTCAGTGAAAAAATCGAAAAAAATTGCGAGAGACGGCCTGAACTTCAATTTGAATACATAATATGTATGCACCAACAGTAAAAATGCTCGAGGAATATCACATCCTACCGAAAATACACGTCGGTTTAACCGGATGTACGGAGCTCCTTCCTCGTACTGCGGTGCCTTGATAATAAGGATCGGGAGCGCCGTTTTCGAGTAACCAGAAGCGAATTGTTTGACGTCGTCTTCAGGCTGAAAAAGATGATCAGTATTATTTTCAAAGAAATATAAGTTTTGAAAAATGTGTAGGCTCATTGATGGCAATGTTAGCCAATTGATGGCAGAAGACACATTTGATAATTGCCGCCATTTTTGACGACGCTGTAGAAAACATAGAATTATTTTTATCTGTTTTACTTACCAAACAACTCCTCCACATCACAATGGTCTGTCTTAAGATTACGCACCTTCCCGCACTTCCGGATCCATGAAGTTGTCGATAATTTATACAAATTTCAACTGAAAATTTAAATCTAATCTGTCGCAAACTGAACGAGTGCTTCCGAAAACAACAATGAGAGGGTTTCTTTTTTTAATTAATTAATTTGACAGACTGACAGTCAGGTGGTGAGTGTTCAGCAATCTGGGCCAGTTTACTGGTTTTCAATCAAACAAACCAAATTGCTGATTTTCAGTAAAACGTAATATTGCTGATAGTTTTTCAGCAAATCATTTTGCTGAAATCCTTGATCATTTTTTGGTGTGTATGAACTAAAAGTTGCATAAAGCTATGCTGTCCATAATTGTATAGTTGTCCCATATGAATAGGAAATCAAGCAAAGTTGGGACTGATATGCAATTAAGGGCAGTATGGTCTTTGTTTTTTTTATGATTGCCTTGAGGTCGTCCTTTTTCTAATAAAGATGTGATTCATTAGAGTGACGTACTTAATTAATGGCCCACGGCCCACATTTATTTTTGGAATAACGTTGCCATAGTTCATTCATACTAACCTAGAGAATGTTCAGCGCTTGAGATCACTGGCAGCAATTTAGAAACTGAAATGTCTTTTACGTGCTTAGCTATATACGTGCCAATTGGTTCAAATCATTGCTCCCACTTGTTTTGTCCTGTGCATGCATCGCCGAATCCTAGCAGACGGTAATCAATGTCAAGCTCAAAAAAAAATAAATGAAATGGTAAGCATTACGTTTGGTACTATTATTTTTATTTATACTGACCAGCTGAAAGCCAAACTCGTCTTTAATGTGTGGATACTTCTGCAACAGACTTGGTATTTTCTTGCGGTCACCAAGCAAGGCCTTTCTGTCTGGAAAGGTTGTTTCCCACTGACACAGAATATGCTTCAATTGGAGCCATGAAATACTGTTCAGTATTTGGGAGCTTGTACAGCATCAGAGATCGCTGACGGTGTCTGACGTTTTTCTTCGTCGTTGAATCTCCTACTGTCGGCTTGGCGAATATAAATTATTCGGCTGTACAGCTTTCCTTGCGGATTCCTTTTTCTCGGAATGAAGTACGTGTCCTGAAAAAAATGTATACCGTTACATCCAAAAAAATTGGTGATATTTTCACATCGTTATTACTTTTTGCTCTCTTTTAAACACTTTCAAAATAAACATCAGTCACAAATTTTTGGCCCTCGGTGGATAGCTCCAGGTCTTCAGCTTTTTGCAGCAGCTTCGTTCCAAAAACTGATTGTTTTAGATGATTTTTTAGAACGTCTGGTGAAAACAAAAGAGAACCGTCCTCGTCATCAACCTGCAAAGAAACAACAAAACAGATCAATATACCATGTATAAGGCCAGTCACAACATATCAGACCCCTCTTCCCCCTAAAATGCTACGTCATTTAAGTATGATCCCTTGCCAGACGCTGCTGTTAGTTTGGGTGAGTGCTCTGAGGATCGTGAGAAATGGACGATAAAAGTCATTGTGTACGTTTGTTCTTAGGCCCTAAATAAATGTTACTCATGACCTTACATGCTCGGTTTCAATGCACTGCGGGTCCCTTCAACTATGTCCATGCCTGATCTAAACTCTGTCTGGCTATGTAGATCAGTATCAATAGGGCTACAACTCAAGTTCTTGTTGAGGCCACTGCTTTCACCGAAAAATGACCCCTCAGCTTCACCAGAACTATCTGTTAGATGGATGTTAGGGGCTAGTCATAATCCACGTAGACTTTTGTGGGGGAGGGGGGGGGTATTATACATTGTATGGAGGAAAGTCTACGAAGGGGGGGGGAGTGAAATGTTCAAAAATTAATCTACGTGGTTTATATAGTTAGCGCTCAACTTCCGAGCCGATCAGTCCATGTTTTCGAACGAGCAAATTTCGGAACTCGTTCACAGACTATCAGTACGTTTTTTTTCGGTTGTTATTTCTACCGTATCAAGTGTCGCATTCGCGTTCATACTCCGTTATGCCGGGCCGTGAAAATACGTTTCGCGTCGACTATGCGCAATTTCCAAAGCTCCTCTCCCATGACGAGATTCACAAGTTCATCCGAAACGAACTCGGTCTTACGCGCGAAAATGTGCTTCTACTCCAGCCTAGCAGGCGGCTTGGATGTACATTCGTGAAGGTCAACAACCTGGAACTTGCGGAGAAGATCGTGGAGCAGCACGATGGCAAACACGATTTCGTGTTTGATGAGAAATCCTACAAGCTTCGGATTACGATGGAAGACGGTGCAGTTGAGGTGAAGCTACTTGAACTACCCGAGAGCATTACCAACGACCAGACTGCTGCTTTCCTCGCCGACTACGGAGAAGTTCTCAGTGTTCGTGACTTACTGTGGGATGACCGTTACAGTGATTTTAGCGGTATTACCACTGGTGTTCGTGTTGCTCGAATGGTAGTGACGAAGAACATTCCATCTCTCGTGACCATCGAGGGCGAGGAAACTGCGGTGAGATACAAGGGGCAGCGGCAAACTTGCTTGCACTGCCACGAATTTGCACACATCGGCATCCCATGTGTGCAAAACAAAAAACTGCTGGTGCAGAAGCTCGCAGCAGAGCAATCATACGCTAACGTAACGAAGGGAAATACGTCAAAACCTCAACCGATCAAACCCCGATTGGATTCACGCAAACCGTCATTGAACTCGACTACCCAGACGACGAAAGGACCGTCTGTTACTCGGCAACAAGGCCCGAAGCCAATTCGCCTTTGTGAGACACGAGCTGTAGCAGCACAACAGAAAATCACGATGCCGCCCCTCGCTGCACAAACGAAACCCTCCACAATGCAAGCGGTCATCTAACTCTCGCCTGTTTCTATTCCAATCGGCACCATGGTATCCCAACGCAAAACCGATGGCGACGAAACAGATAACTCACAATCATCTCTTGCCTCGAACAGCAGCCGACGCTCGCGTAGACAGCCACCGGGCAAGAAAATGCGAACCTCCAAAAAGATATCACCACCACCAGCGTTCTCGACGATGAAATTCAGCAATAATGGAGTACATCAGCTGTAATATCGGTACCATCAATATAAATAAAATCACCAACCAAACCAAGCTAAACGCCCTTCGCACGTTTGTACGTACAATGGAGCTCGATATTGTCTTTCTGCAGGAGGTTAAAAATGATCAGCTTTTTTTGCCCGGCTATAACATTGTCTGCAATGTCGACCATGCGAGGAGAGGAACAGCAATTGCTCTAAAAGAACATATTAAATTCTCCCACGTAGAGAAGAGCCTGGACGGGAGATTGGTCGCCCTGCGTGTACAAAGTACTACGTTATGTAATGTGTATGCTCCATCAGGTTCTCTTCTTCGTGCCGACCGAGAGCGGTTTTTCAACAACACGATCGCCTATTATCTCCGGCACCGCACCGATCACATTATCTTCGGAGGTGATTTCAACTGCGTGATTCGTCCATGCGATGCGACTGGACAAAACTCGAGTCCTGCTCTGCGAGCCACCATTCAACAGCTACACTTACATGACGTGTGGCAACAGCTTCACCCACGAGAGATTGAATACACGTACATCACACACAACTCCTCGTCCAGGCTCGATCGGCTCTATGTTAGCGCTGGTCTTCGAGAACAGCTGAGATCAACAGCTGTCCATTTGTGCTGCTTTTCAGACCACAAAGCCGTCTCCGTGAGAATTTGCCTTCCTCTCCCTGATAGAACATATGGTCGTGGTTTCTGGTCCCTCCGTCCCCAGAACCGCAGAAAACATCGAAGAGTTCCAATTACGGTGGCAGTATTGGACTCGTCAACGCCGAAATTATCCGTCGTGGATGGAATGGTGGCTGTCGTACGCAAAGCCAAAAATAGAAATCGAAAAGAGTTTTCGATCATTTCAACTACGAACAGCAACGCCTCTACGAGTCACTACGGCAGGTGTACGACGGCTACCAAAACAACCGTAGCATGCTCACCACCAACAATCGGATAAAAGCCGAGATGCTTTCACATCCAGGCTTGGTTTGCTCCTCCGTTTGAGTGAAGAGTGGAGTGTATCGGCCACGCGCACGGCATAAGTTGTATGGTGCACCGTGCGTGTTCGGCATCTGCTCTACACCGACGAATCCTCTCGTTCGGTAGATCGAGCAAGCGAAATGATAAAGAGAAATCTCGAAAGTTTGCACTGCACTGCTCGTGTGTTTGGTAAGAGCGCGCTCGCCGAGCAAACAAGTGTGTTGCTCTACATGCCTTTCAACAGTCTTTCTATTGGCGTAGGGAAGTAAAAGCTCCGCTCTGATGTAACCTTCGCATAAGGATGTTTGGAAGAATGGAAAAATGGTTTACAAAATGTTTTTCTGGTTAGACTCATGCGCATCATGAGGTTTACTGGATGATTTTTCTTAAGAAATTTTCATTCACAGAAAAAATCTTTTAGTAAAAACCACTATGCCTGTGTTCAAAACAACCATGAAATTTCAGTCAAATTTACTATGTTTACAACACTACAGCATGTATTAAGGCATGGTAAAATCAAACGCATTTATAGTCAGGGGAAGATTGTTGTTGTTTGCGCTTAATTTAACCCTCGAAATGGTAGTTTCTACTGAGGTTGCTTTTGCGTGTTTGATTTCATGACTCCGTCCATGATGCAACACATACAAGATGTAAATAAAAGTTAATTTACGAATAAATTAGAACCGAGATAGTTTATTACCAATGTTTCATTGTGAAAATCGTCTAGAAGCACTACTGTATCGAATTGCTGTTGGTTGAAAGAAGTTTGGATGTATTTTACTTAGATATCGGTTGGTAAACAAATGTTGGCTTGTGAATGTAATTTTGAACCAAAATTCAAGAATATTGCCATAAAAAGCCTTTTCTCTACTGCTCCCTACTGGCAATAAGCTTCCCATACAAAATTCAATCCTTTTACGCAGTCATCGTAATGAAATCACACATTTTCATCATTTTCCAATAAACGATATTTCGCATTAGGTAAACGTAAGTGTTAACTTAAAATGAATAATTTATCATGAAAACATCAAAGAAACATACAGGAACACAAATAATTTGTAGCTGATAACAGTTTCCAACACGAATCGTGCAACTATTTCCCTGGGAAAACATAATATTTTCTTAACGGGGTGATTTTAACAAAAAAAGTTCTTAGGTTCCCATGGAGAATTTTTACAATTCTTCAACAATCATCCACTTAACAGTTTTAACTTCAAAATAAAGACAGAGAAAGCTCTGCAAAGTGCCAAATCCGTGTTTCGGTTTTAGATCTGTGGTAAATAATTCAATTCCCCACCTTGTTTCGCCATCGAAGACTGGTAGTTTTCAGGACTTATGTAGACGGAACGAATGGACATATAGCTGTGCTCGCATTGTCTTAAACAGCTTCCGGGCGGTAGCCAGGAAATTAGTTACGGTTTTTTTCTTAAGTACATTACGAAGAGCCAGTTGCACGTCATGAGCCACACATCCTCCTCCTATAAGATGACCCTGTTCAATAATAGACAAATTGTCTATGCTTTCATCAATATCAGCTTCATCATCCGAAAGATCGAGTGATGGTTCAGCTCCGTCATCTTCACTAGAAAGTATGAAAACTAATTCTTATGTAGTGATATGTATTTGCCCTGTTTAAAGGAAAGAATTTAAAAGCTACATCAATAATATCACTCGACGATACTTCGGATTAATTTCTTCACTATTAATTAAAATAAGCCTTATGAAAGAACTGATAGAAGTGGTAGTAACGGAAAGATCATAAGTTGTGTGGATTTAAAATAACGCGGATTAAGTTTTCACAAACATCGCGTTTTCGAAATTTTTAATTCATTTCCTATTTGTTTATTTGAATATTCACCAAATAGAATATCCCTGTTATTGGAAATATACATGTGAAAATTTATTTCTCATCTGCCAGAAATAAGTCTTCCAGAATATCTGGATTATATTAAAAGCTTTTATCTGACACATTGTTACTCTGATACATTTTCGAAAAAATGTTCCGTTGCATTAACTGGCATTGCAAAAAGCTTGCGTATTTTTTATGGAACAATAAAATATATAGAATAACGATAACTTTTAGTGATATTTTTTCCAAAATGTACTAAAGTGAATTGAGCGTTAAATGACAATTATTTTCATTTTGTCAAATGGAACACATCATTTTTCCAAAACAGGGCTATCAAACTTAGCAAATTGCAATGCAGCTCACAAAATTATCTTCGTCGTCCTCGCTGTCTGAATCTTCGAAAGGATTTTCGCCATTTGAAGCTTTTACGTCTTCACGCTCAGTCAAATGAAGAGTCTGAGCGAGCATCTTTCATTAAATTGGTTGCTTTTATAAAATTAGAACCGTTATAAGTAGTGACAGAGTGAAATTGACCCAGATCAATGTTAAAGTTATTCATAACCTTAAGAATTACGCCACAAATAACTTCCACCGTACTGAGGCCACATATTTTCACCATAGCAAGGGTGTGAGTGTAAAGCACGACATGTTCCAAAATTAAAACTACAATCCCAAGCACAGATCTTCCCCTACGCTATGCTAGGTCCGCTTTTATTCAAACTATGTGACCCGCGAATGCTGGTGATATGCACATTACGGTCCATCGATATATTTTTGAAAGTTTCTTTTGAACATCTCTCGCGGAAATGTTTTCCTTGTTCTACGTTAGAAGTCCGGACTCCACTACCTTTTCCTTGTGAACGGAAGTAATATGCCGAGTCAAATTAAATTTCTAGTCACGCTGCAGCGACCGCCCTTTACACAATGACCATATAAAAACGGTTTTTTAGGAACCATTGTGACAAATTATTTTCTTTTCCGAAAAAACTCGACACATCCCCACTTAGCTTCCTTTTCTCAGCCATCATTGAAAAACAATATATTACTCAACAAAAACATCTACACTCCATGAGATAGGTACGACTGCATACTAACGCTGACAAAATTCCGAAATCCAAGAGCACGGAGCATCTTTGTTTTGCTCCGTGTTTCTCTTTCTGCATGACACACGCTCCCGCTAGGCAATGCTCTTGCTCCGTTTTCAAATTCTCGTGCACGGCGTGCAACCGATGATCACACGGCGTATGTCGAGTTTTCTGCTCCGCGTCGTGTGGTTTAAAACGTACACATGCTAACTACAAGTGCGAAGAAAAGCCAAGCCTGTTCACATCAACGACGATTCTCCGAAATCTTCGTTCGAATCAACGAAACTTTTATTGCCGGTGAAACGTTGTCGACCTACCAGCTGGGCGAGCGAAACCGCCGAAGAACTACCATCGAACAACTGCGAAACGAGAGAGACGAAATCATCGATGATTCTGCTGCAATACAGGATCATATGCTATAATATTTCACCGATCTATACACACGCGGACATGTAGACGAAGAAGAAGACAACGGCCCCTTTCAGTGCGAGAGAGTCATCCCGGAGCAGGATGGAATAAACGAAGCCTGTATGAATGAAATTACTACAACAGAAATATTCTCTGCTATCCGTTCAAGCGCATCGAGAAAATCACCCGGCCCCGACGGTCTGCCGAAAGAGTTTTATCGACGTACATTTGATACGATTCATCGTGAACTAAACCTCATCTTGAATGAGGCAATCAGTTCCAACTTCCCAACCCAGCTCGTCGATGGAGTGATCGTGTTGGTGAAGAAACGAGGTGCGGGGGACACCGTACGCTCCTACAGGCCAATAAGTCTAGTCAATTTTGATTATAAAATTCTTTCACGTGTGCTAAAACAGCGACTAGAAAATGTACTCCGTGCCAATGGTGTTTCGACTGACTCGCAAAAATGTTCGAATTCTTAACGCAACATTTTTCAGGCGACGTTGGCGGTGAAAGACAGAATTGCACAGATGAAAGCGAACAATCAAAAAGGCAAACCTGTCTCTTTCGATCTCGACCATGCTTTCGATCGTGTAGACCAGGTAGACCAACGCTTTTTTTTTTACAACGATGCGAGCCATAGGATTTAACGCAGCTTTTATGGATTTACTTTCTCGCATATCGGCAGCTTCTTCATCTCGCCTGCTGATCAACGGACACCTCTCTGCACCCTTCGAAATCCAACGTTCGGTCCGTCAAGGGGACCCTCTCTACATGCACGCCATCAGATGCGCCGTACAGCGCACTACTTCCGACATAAGATATAACGTACAGAACGAGAGTAAAATCGATTGTCGCTAGTCGATAAATTCGATTTTCAACCGAAACCATAATACTTTATCTGCACCCACTTTTGCGACGTTTGGAACAAGTGTGTGGAGGAGATTTAATCGTCGCATACGTAGATGATATCAGTGCCATCGTCAACAGCGTCGATAAGATCAATGCAATGCGCGATTTGTTTCGACGGTTCGAACGAATATCAGGGGCACGTTTGAACGAATTTAAAACAACGGCAATCGACGTCGGCCTCGTAAATAACCCTCTAACGACACCGTGGCTTCGGACGGAAAACACCATAAAAATACTTGGAGTGATTTTCGCAAACTCGATACGGTTAATGGTAAAGTTAAATTGGGACCTACTTGTCACTAATTTCGCTCGGCTAATTTGGCTACACTCGCTACGTAGCTTGTCTCTTTACCAAAAGATAACGCTACTAAACACCTTTATAACGTCTAAGATATGGTACATGGCAGCAAATGTAAATCCAACGACTGCACACGTGGCGAAGCTAACGGCTACGATGCGGAACTACCTATTCCGAGGTGCATGTGCTACCATCCCGATGGAGCAGCTTGCACGTAGAAGGGAGGACGGTGGTCTCAACCTACCAGCAAAAAAGTGTAAGGCGCTATTGATCAATCGGCACTTAAACGAACTTAGCTCCCTTCCCTTTTATAGTTCCTTCATCAATCAACCAAACTCCACAAATCCAAATATCCCTTCAGATCTTTCCTGCCTAAAGCTTATAGCAAGCAATATACCATCCTTCCCCTTTCAAATCCGACAACACCCTTCCGCCGATCTCATCCATCGCTTCTTTGTCGATCACACAGCCAGATCGAAAGTCGAAACAGCTAATCCTGGAATCAATTGGCCCCGTGTGTGGAAGAATATAGCCACTCGAGATTTATTGCCTTCTCAGCGCAGTTCTCTCTACATATGGTCAAATCAAAAATTCTCACATCGGCGACTGATGTTTGTCATGAGGAGAACGGATGGAGAAAACTGTCTACATTGCAATGTCTGTGTTGAATCCATACAGCACAAGTTTTTCGACTGCCACAGAGTACGAGACGCGTACGCTCTACTACAACAAAAGCTGCTGGCAGTAACTGGCAGAAGCTCTATTCGTGTCGATGATCTTCTCCGTCCCTCACTGGAGGGAATAGCAGCGAATAGGAGAACACAAATAATGAAAATATTGTTTACGTATATCACCTTCATTAATAGATGTAATGGTAGGCTAGATATAGATGAACTGAAATTTAATTTTGAAGTCGAGGTTTAAACAATTATGTGAATAATTTTTACCAAACAAAAAGCGACAAATAAACGTACTTTTATATAAAAAAACAGGCCCTTACGGCAACTGGTTTTGTCGTCGACTGTCTTTTCTTGCAGACTTTCTTCGCTACAACCATCCGGGTTGTTGTTGGTGCCACTGTCTTCGCCTAGTACTGCCTCTGTCTGTCTGTAAAGTCTGTTTAGTTAACTTACGTTTCGCTCTCGCCACTCCGAAATGAATGCCCAAATCAGTTCGTAGTTCCAGTTGATATTGGCACGAGACAAAGCTTGCAATATTTTCTCCTTGCTCCACGTTATTAAAGCTGCTGTGTTCAAACCACACTCTATAATTTTAGTAAATCAATGAAAAAAAATGACAATACAGACCTGAAATATATTTTATCACAGAACTTAGCGTTTTTTTACCTCTGAAAACAGGCAAACTTTCCACCGGAAGTTTTAGATCCGCTAGTAATTTCTGTTCGTACGCCATCTTGTTTTACTAAAAAAACTTCGCACGATCGCATCGTTTCATACGAACGACGTCTGATATTTTTCATACAAGGTGAACCAATGAAAATCATAGTAGTTTCGTATGAAATTTAAAGGCGTTTCATAAGAAAAGTATAATTGACGCGTGTATTTTGTAAAGGAGCTTAAAATTCTCGTTCATACGAGCCACATTATGAATATCTTAGTGCAAATTTCCTCAGTGTACGTTAAATTTTGGACACAAAAATTATAGTAGCAAAACTAAATTTACACATTATTTAAGAAAACCGATTGTTTATTTCACAATAATAGATTTATATCTACATAAGAAACAATTGATTGAGATGTTAATCCTTCTTTCTGTTAAACTCCTGAACTTTCTGTGGTACACCCGCTATCAGGTTCCGTACGGTATCCTCGGATACGTCCGCCCTGACGATTATCCATCTTCTCTTGAAAGCATCGGTATCATTTGCGTTCTTCTTAGTTTCGAAGAGTTTCGGCTTAACTAGATCCCAGTAAATCTCTATTGGGCGATGTACTGAAAAATTCTACAAGTACAAAACTACAAGTCTAAAATTACAAGCTAATTGAACTAATATTATTAGTAGAATTTACAAGCGTTCGTTGCATAAACAAAATATGACAAGAAATTATTACCTTTCATTTGTACTTTTTCTACAAGTGAAGAACTTCTTGTAACATAATTTACAAGTTCGGATTTGTTTTCAATTTGTTATTTGTAAAGCAGCAATGTACCGTTTCAACATTCTATGTGACTCAGACGATGAAGAAAGTAGTTCGAGGGAAACACAGAGGTGTCGTAGGGTGAAATATTACGCTTCACGAATTAATTTCAGTTTCCAATATGCAGCTGATTTTTACGAGTATTTCCGGATGACACCTGCAAAAGTGGAGCAAATACTTCGAGTAATCGGCCCTGATATTCAGCTTACTAATCGTGGAGGAGCGCTGCAGCCTTTCCAACAATTGTGTGTTACATTGCACTGGCTGGGTCAAGGAAACCAGTATCACGGTACCGGACTTACTCATGGAATTCACAAATCAACTGCACGAAGGGCAATACAACGCGTGGTTTATGCAATCAACAGAAGATTATTCCAGAGCACAGTTTGTTGGCCGTCCACCATTTCAGGTGTAGTGGAACAATTTTACAGAATGGCTAGGTTCCCCAGCGTGATAGGAGTAATAGATGGATCCTTGATTCCAATCGATGCACCTACAATAAATGAAGAAGCGTTCGTTGACAGGAAGGGTTCTCACTCCATTAATTGCATGGTGGTTTGTGGACCAAATTTGGAGTTCTTTTACGTCAGTGCTAACTGGCCTGGAAGTGTGCATGACGCTAGAGTATTACGTAGAAGCAGTTTATTTCGGCGTATGGAGGAAAGCAATATGTTCCCCAATGGAGTCATATTAGGAGGTTCGGCATATCCATTAAAAGTTTGGTTAATTAAACCACTGCACAACGATCCAACAAATGATGGTGAGCGTAATTATAACAGCAGACTGAAATCAACAAGACAAACAGTTGAGCGGGCACTGGGACTATTAAAAGAAAAGTTTCCGTGCCTCAACCATCTTAGAGTAAATCCTCATTTTGCAGGTCAAATATTTAAGTGTTGTGTGACATTGTACAACATAGCGCGGCAAAATGAAGAGGATGAAATCGACTTAGAAAATATTCCTTTTCATAATGAGGAGATTGATTCTGGATTGAATGAATTTAACACAGATGTTATGCTCAAAGACGACAAATACAAATTATTCAATCAATGTGCTAAACAAAACCAATGTGCTAAACAAACCAATATTCAATCAATGTGCTAAACAAAACCTATTTTTTAATCTTTTTTTTTATTATCTATTCCCGCTCCAATTTTCTTTCTTACCCTTAAGGCAGTATTTATTCAGGAAAAACTGGATTATAAATAGAACAAACTAAATGTCATCAAACTCTTCGTCACTTTGACCATTATTTACAGAACATGGTAAGAGATACTCAACATCAGTAGGTTCATCCAAATTCATCTCGCTTGCTTCTCGGATTCCCGATATTCTCTGTAAACTTTGATCTTGGCAAACCATGCTTGAGCTCAAAATTATAAATGTTTAAGCTCAATAAATAACTTTCCTTTGACATTTTCTCTACTTCGAGTGCTTTCAACTCTCGCTCTTTCTCAAGAATGTCTATTGTCAGCTGCAATTTCAAACTGATTAGATCCGCATTTTCTGATAGACCATTGGTAGCTGATGATGATGATGATGATGATGATGGTCCCGCCACTTACCCCTTCAAAGGTTTGAGCTAGACGATTTATCTATTAGATAATTTATTTTAAAAACAATACAAATCCGGTTATGCAAACCAAAAACGAACTGATTGTATCTACAGATATAAAACTTCTTCCAAACTGTTCATTTGCTTTACAGCGATATAATTGTGAAAAAAGCTATTGATGTCAACCACAAATGTTCGCAAATAAACCCAGCGATCAGAAAATTCTATTACATCCAAATCACAGAATCCTGTATAAGGACATTATCAAATACAAGCCAATATCCGATCTGCCCGCTACAGAGTGAGGTTTCAACACGAATGGAACCGCCACCTTAGTTTTAATACCCAAGGATATCCCCAAACAGGAAATCAAGAAAATATCCAAACCGAAAAATCCTGACCGGCCCTAGTCAAACTTTTACTTTCAACCACAACAGAACTGACAAAGAATTCCCCGACAATCAGCCCACTACTATTTCATATGGCATCTTTTTCAAGCATCAAAGGCCAATATTTTTTTTGTAAATTCAAAAAGAAGTCCTTTATACCTGTATACTGGCAAGTATGAGGCTCAAAAATGAAGACTACTTTAAATTACAATAACAAAATAAAAACTTTAAATCCATCATCATCATCGAGGCGAAAATATAGTTTGTTTGTGCCTCTGGCGACAAATATAAAACATTTAACAATAACCTATACAAAAATATCCGTTGTAATAACATCGTCAAGATACAAAATTAGTCAAGAGTAAAAAAGCCACAGAGTAGCTGTTCATATATTATATTATATTATATTTATTTGTCGTCAATCGAGTTTGTAGACCGTTTTGTTACATAGTTTATCTTATACGCTAAATTGTTTTAACTCTAAATTTGTTTTAATACAATGTAGTGTGCATTGGTATTTACTTTCAATAGTATATGTAAATACTTCCTAGTTATTACTGCGCGCGGAAATATTGTTTTAATTTTGTTTTGGACATTGTAAAATCAATACTATGGCAATGTTTATTGTAAATAGTCATCATTTGAATAATGGTCCAAATTTTCCGTAGTTCGTACGATGGTAATTTGTTGCAAATAATCGTCGGTGCCTTAAATAACGTGTTGGTGTGTAGAAGTTTAGTTTTGATAATAGTTCCATCGAGTCAATTTTAGGTGAGACAATGTTGTTTATAAAATAAACCATCGCAAAATTCTCGACGCTCTTCAGTGTTTGAATGTTGATTAGCATACATCGAGCTTCATACGATGGTAAAGGAAATACTGTCCAACCCAATCTTACGAAGTGTATAATAAAAACTGTTTTTGCACAGATTCTATTTTATTTTCATGTGTAATTGAAAATGGAGACCAAACTATGCTACAATATTCAAGTATTGATCTGACATAAGCCACGTACACAGTGTTTTTATTGTGTATGGATCGCTGGAAATTATAACAGAACCGTTTTATAAAGCCTAGCATATTACTGGCTCTGCTTATACTGTGTTATAATGAACAATAAACGAAAGTTTAGTGTCTAACACAATACCTAAGTCCCTGACTACATCACACCTTTCAACGTTCTGGTTTCTAAAGTTATTACTAAATTAGGTATGTCTCGTTTTCTTGTAAATGTAATCAAGTTACATTTTTTTACATTTAGTTCTAGGGAGGCTTTTGTTACACCATGTGTGAACATTTGTATCTCTTTTTTTGAATATGTCACAGTTCGCCGTTTTTTATTTCTAAAAAAAAATTTCATACGTCAGTATTACATTAAAAATTTTAGTTTCTTAAGTAAAAAAAGATATGTCATTCACAAATAAAATAAAAAGAAGCGGTCCTTAAATGAGAGCCTTGTGGTACTTCCCTGAACTAGCATGAATAGAAGTCGATCTTTTCCTCGTTAAATCTAACAATTTGTTCACGGTTGGTCAAATAGATTCAAGCCATTTGATTAGTTTAGGTTGTATTCCCCAACTTTTGTAATTTAAAAAGAAGATGAGTATTGTCGACGCGGTCGAAAGCTTTGCTAAAATCCGTACAAACTTCTTACATGGCTTCCGTTTTCCATTGCGCCTAGAGAATAATTCACAAATTCGAGTAAATTAGTGGTTGTTGAACGGCCTTGAAAATCCGTGCTAGAGAAGCTATTCTATTTTTTATTTGGTTAAATAGTTTTTCATTTATGATCGCCTCAAAAAAGTTTTTGGGATACAAGAAATAAGGGCTATACCACGATAATTGCCGACACTGATTTTACCAGATTTGAAAATAGGTGACTAAGAATGACTTTTTCCATATTTTTGGGAAGTCTCCTGATTCCAGTGACATATTGAAAATCCAAAACAACGGAGCTGTAAGCTCAGTGGCCAAAGTTTTCATGAAAACAGGAGGGACTCCATCAGGTCCCGAACCTTTAGATGCGTCCAAATTTTTTAATGCATCCAATATGTCATGCACATGTCTATTGTCAGCTGCAATTTCAAACTGATTAGATCCGCATTTTCTGATAGACCATTGGTAGCTGATGATGATGATGATAATGATGATGGTCCCGCCACTTACCCCTTCAAAGGTTTGAGCTAGACGATTTATCTATTAGATAATTTATTTAAAAACAATACAACCAGTTATGCAAAACCAAAACGAACTGATTGTATCTACAGATATAAACTTCTTCCAAAACTGTTCATTTGCTTTGCGCAGCGATATAATTGTGAAAAGCCATTGATGTCAACCACAAATGTTCTGCAAATAAACCCAGCGATCAGAAAATTTATTACAATTCAAATCACAGAATCCTGTATAAGGACATTATCAAAATACAAGCCAATATCCGATCTTGCCCGCTACAGAGTGAGGTTTCAACACGAATGGAACCGCCACCTTAGTTTTGGGCTGACCAAGGATATCCCCAAACAGGGAAATCAAGAAAATATCCAAACCGAAAAAATCCTGGACCGGCCCTAGTCAAACTTTTACTTTCAACCACAACAGAACTGACAAAGAATTCCCCGACAATCAGCCCACTACTATTTCATGGCATCTTTTCAAGCATCAAAGGCCAATATTTTTTTTTGTAAATTCAAAAAGAAGTCCTTTATACCTGTATACCGCGCGCGAGGCTCAAAAATGAAGACTACTTTAAATTACAATAACAAAATAAAACTTTAAATCCATCATCATCATCGAGGCGAAAATATGAAATGGTTTGTGCCCCATGACAACAGCAAACATTTAACAATAACCCATACAAAAATATCCGTTGTAATAACATCGTCAAGATACAAAATTAGTCAAGAGTAAAAAGTTAACAGAGTAGCTGTTCATATATTATATATTATATTATTATATTTATTTGTCGTCAATCGAGTTTGTAGACCGTTTTGTTACATAGTTTATCTTATACGCTAAATTGTTTTAACTCTAAATTTGTTTTAATACAATGTAGTGTGCATTGGTATTTACCAATAGTATATGTAAAGACTTCCTAGTTATTACTGCGCGCGGAAATATTGTTTTAATTTTGTTTTGGACATTGTAAAATCAATACTATGGCAATGTTTATTGTAAATAGTCATCATTTGATTAATGGGTCCAAATTTTCCGTAGTTCGTACGATGGTAATTTGTTGCAAATAACTGTCGGTGCCTTAAATAACGTGTTGGTGTGTAGAAGTTTAGTTTTGATAATAGTTCCATCGAGTCAATTCTGTGTGAGACAATGTTGTTTATAAATGAAACCATCGCAAATTCTCGACGCTCTTTCAGTGTTTGAATGTTGATTAGCATACATCGAGCTTCATACGATGGTAAAGGAAATACTGTCCAACCTAACTTACGAAGTGCGTATAATAAAAACTGTTTTTGCACAGATTCTATTTTATTTTCATGTGTAATTGAAAATGGGGACCAAACTATGCTACAATATTCAAGTATTGATCTGACATAAGCCACGTACAGTGTTTTTATTGTGTATGGATCACGGAAATTATAACAGAACCGTTTTATAAAGCCTAGCATATTACTGGCTCTGTTTATAATTGTGTTATAATGAACAATAAACGAAAGTTTAGTGTCTAACATAATACCTAAGTCCCTGACTACATCACACCTTTCAACGTTCTGGTTTCCTAAAGTTATTACTAAATTAGGTATGTCTCGTTTTCTTGTAAATGTAATCAAGTTACATTTTTTTACATTTAGTTCTAGGAGGCTTTTGTTACACCATGTGTGGAATATTTGTATCTCTTTTTTGAATATGTCACAGTCTTCGCCGTTTTTTATTTCTAAAAAAAATTTCATGTCGTCAGCATACATTAAAAATTTTAGTTTCTTAAGTAAAAAAGATATGTCATTCACAAATAAAATAAAAAGAAGCGGTCCTAAATGAGAGCCTTGTGGTACTCCCGAACTAGCATGAATAGAAGTCGATCTTTCCCCGTTAAATCTAACAATTTGTTCACGGTTGGTCAAATATGATTCAAGCCATTTGATTAGTTTAGGTTGTATTCCCAACTTTTGTAATTTAAAAAGAAGCATGAGTATGTCGACGCGGTCGAAAGCTTTGCTAAAATCCGTGTACAAAACTTCTACATGGCTTCCGTTTTCCATTGCTTCCAGAGAATAATTCACAAATTCGAGTAAATTAGTGGTTGTTGAACGGCCTTTGAAAAATCCGTGCTGTGAGGTAGTTATTCTATTTTTTATTTGGTTAAATAGTTTTTCATTTATGATCGCCTCAAAAAGTTTTGGGATACAAGAAATAAGGGCTATACCACGATAATTGCTGACATCAGATTTTTTACCAGATTTGAAAATAGGTACTAAGAATGACTTTTTCCATATTTTTGGGAAGTCTCCCGATTCCAGTGACATATTGAAAATCCAAAACAACGGAGCTGTAAGCTCAGTGGCCAAAGTTTTCATGAAAACAGGAGGGACTCCATCAGGTCCCGAACCTTTAGATGCGTCCAAATTTTTTAATGCATCCAATATGTCATGCACATTGATTTTACTAATGCTAATGTCAGTTGGAAATTCAGGTGGAAAACTAAAGTATTCACGATCGCGATCTGGTTCTGAATATGTTGTGTAGTTTTTTTTGAAAAAAGTTCGCAAATAAATTGCATATCTCTTCCGAGTTATTACCTTCACTATCATCAAGGTACATTTTAGACTTTTCAGTTTGGTCTTGACATAGTTAAAAAAGTTTTTTGGACAGGATCTAATTTCTTGCTCAATTTTAAAATTATACTGCTCGAATGCTATACTCATCGCCAAATTGAGTCGATTGCAGATATCCACATAGTTTTCCATATTTTCTTGATTATTATTATTTCTATAGATTTTATGTGCCTTCTGTTTACGATTTTTTAAGTTTCTTATTTCCTTGTTGAACCAAACCGGATTTTTGGAAGTAATTTGACGCCTTCTTCTTTTGACCGGCACTTCTTCATGTATTATTTTAAACAGCTTTTTGTAGAATACCTCAGTAGCATTTTCCACATTTTCTTCAATCCTTAACACTGTTTGCCAATCAATATTATGTAGTTTATTCCTAATGTTGTCATAATTTGCTGATTGATAATCAAATATTTCCTCGAATTCATTGTCTACAATTGTTTCATAGTTATGCACAAACAGAGAATACTCGACTGCAGTGTGAAATGCTTCATTTCTCCATATTGGCGATAATGATTCATTTACATAAAAGTCATCGGATATGTTTGTCAACAGCAAGTCCAAATAGCAATTTTGCTGATTTTTAACATGGTTAATTTGATTTAGTCCTAAATTTGCAATTTTGTAAAACAAAAAATTTAATGTTTCGTTTTCTCCAAAGACTGGGAGTAATATGTATTCGTTATCCATGTCTGGAATGAAGTCAATATTTCGTTGGTTAAAATCACCATAAATATGTAGTTTAACTTCTGGTGGTGAGCTAGACATAATTTCTTCAACAACACCGAAAAACTTATCGTATATGTCTTTACGGGCATTGTTTGGAGAAGAAGTAAACCGAAACAAAAATATGTGTTTCACCTGCGACTTGAGCTTTTGCCCACACGTGTTCAAATTCTTTAAATTTAGGTGTAACTATGATTTCAGAGTTGAAAATGTTTGAAACAGCGACTAGAACTCCACCTCCTGACTTCTTTTCCGACCATTGATAGACATTAAATCTATTACCAAAGACCTCCGCGCTTCCTACACCTTCATCCCAGCTAGTTTCATTTGCAAGAATCACTGTGTAAGAACAACTTAAAATCTTTTTCTGAATTTCGTTTATCTTAACAGCGCTTCTCATTCTATTAAAATTCTGACAATATACTAAGATTTCACACGCTGATTGTAAAATAACATTAGAATCGTTTGTATTAAAACTATTTACCATTTCTGTTTGCTGTCCTGGGTTCGTCAAGTCTGAAAGAATGTCTGGATCCGTTACCTCCGCAGTAATTTCGTCGTCATATCCTTTGCCTAAGAAGTTCGTCAGTTGCGTCGAAAACACGAATGCTGAATATGGCATGCCTCACAAGCTGTCGAAGGGTCTGAAGAACATCCGGGAGAATTCCAGATGGGTTGCCTGGCGGGAGTAGCTCGTGGTAATCCGTCATGCACCGAGTGGGGATTCAGAATTTCTCCTCTCTGGAACTGTATTGGCCGGTGGGTAGCAGAAAAAGTAGGGGCGTCAAACGTAGAATGCTGTGGTGGTTTGGAAAATCTCTCCTTTGCTGTTGCAAGAAGTATTCTATCCGGTGGCAAAAAGCTGTTACCGCTGTGATCCCTTTGAAAGTTGCGTCGGTCATTGTTGTTGTTGATGTTGTTGGTAAAATTCCTATGGTTGCTGCTGTGATGGACGTTCAAATATTTATTTCGTGCTTCTTTCCTACGCTTTCTTGCTTTTTCAGCCTGCTTTTGCATGTTCAAAAGGCAGCTTTGATGTGTGAAATACATTGTCTCTTAAAATTTGTTAGTGTTGCTGCACGTTTGATGTGTATAGGTATCGAATTGAAAACATTTATACCTTTAAAAAACAACGAATTTTGTGAATCTCCGTACAAAAAATATGGTGTTCTAACATCATCCGCGTTTCTAGTGTTATATCTATGAATATCACTTCCTCTTTCAACTCGATTACACACACAGTAAACCGTTTATTACTTTAAAAATGAACACCATTGTCAAATACACAACTCTCTGCTTCACCGATAGCCACTGTAGGGCATCTAACAAAAAAGAGGAGGAAGTGAACTTCTGAAACATTGCGCTTTCTTTTCTTAGAGCTAGGTTAGTGAACCTTATCGTCAGTGTGAGATTCAGGAACTTCTTTCGAGGCTTTTGACGTACTAGGCTGGATGACTTGTTGATAAAATTCCTCCTCCGCTGATTCCTCCAAACTTTCCGGAATTGCTAATCCCTCCAACACTGGCGATTCTTTGCCGAGTATGTCGTAAACAAGGATATCAACATCGTTCGTCCTAGCCTCAGGTCCACCACCGGTACCTGTTCTTCTGGAATTGTTCCGTTTTTCCTAAATTTGTGACATCGGTTATGATTATTTTATAGTCAATCAAATTTAATACACACCATCGACATTTTTCGGACATTTGGCCACCAAACATCCCGGACGTACAAAGAGTCTTTGCCATTGGGCAAAGCACCGATAGATTTAGCATATTCACCAATACTCGTCCACGCTTTGTTACGCTTTTCCTTCGTTAGCGTTGCTGAAAATGGTCCAAACAGCACCTCTTTTTGTTCTCGAATGCTATCTAAAACGCAAAGTTTTATTTTCCGCTGCTCCTCACGTTTATTGCCCTTTTTAGCAGACATTGTACAAACTTTCAGCGCTGCAACGTGCAGAATATAAACAATAACAATAACGTTTCACGGTAAATTTTCTTCGATTTTTGACAGATGAATAAATCTATTCACTTGTAGTTCATGCGTTGCTAATAATACAAGTGCTTGTATTATTGGTGAAATTGGGAGGTATTATGCTACGCAAAATATGAGTACTTGTAAATTACGGACTTGTAACTTGTAACTTGTAGCTAATATTATTAGGTCGATTATGCTACAGGGCCCTACAGTACAGGATGGATTTCGCATTGTGACAAGAGGCCAAAACAGACTGGAGAGTCGTGGGTTCTGATAAACGGTAGCAACCGCGCAAAACATTCTCTCTCGTACACATCCTTATTGATAGTGCCGGTAGAGACGAAACCTTTAGATTTTCGACCACTTCGTATGACCTGCCAAATCAAATACTTCTTCGAGAATTTGGACACCTTCTTTGTCCGAAAATGCTTGGCAACGACGTTCCTTTGCATTGCGGTATAAAAATTCAGACCCAGAGGCTATTTAAAGTCTTCGAGTACGTATGTTTCGTCGTCCATTTTGATACAAGAAAATGTTTGCAAAAAATTGGTGTAAAGCCTTAGCACGACATTTTGCAGTGAAATTTTGCATGTCATCACCTTTTTCACTTTGTACGCCTTCAGTCCTCGCCCATGCTTCATATTTTGTAGGTATTATTTTGGCTTCCCACCACATTGCACACAGATTTTGAGATTTATCTCAATAATGGCTACCACCTTCTTGTCGGGAGCATGCTTTTCGATTTGTTCCACTTCCAACCTTCCACATTTGCAAACACAAAACATGGTACTTTTCGGTAGTTTTAGTTTCTTGGCAAGATCGCGTACCGATAAATTCGGATTTTACTGCCGTTCGTACAAAATGCGTGTCCACTCAGGCCATTGAGCCTATATCAATAGCAGTGATTGACAGTAGACAGGATGTCCTGGGCCCAACCCGCTAACATCTTGACAGCTCCAGAGTAAAGTCAATGTACCCCGATAATTTTGGCTCACTGGTTCTGTAAAATCGAATGAATCCTAGAACAAATTATCAATTGAACGTATTTGCATCGACTGCTATTTTCAAAACTGTGGTGCTTATATTCGTACTTGATGAACTCTATGACGATATGTTGTATTTTTTCTTGTAATGTTAGTTTGATTTGACTACCAACGGCGGTTAAAACAAACTAAAGTTTTGAGCAATTGATTCGGGAATTAAGCAGCTAAGTTCAACTGCCATCTGTTAATTCACCATTATGTTGGTTGTATCATTAAGACAGCTACGAAAACAAACAGATTTAATGGTTTATTCGCTTATGGTTGTTTCAAACAAATTTTAGTATGATTTAAACTTAAATGCTGTTTGAAACAAACAAACAAAAACGGTTAGAACAACGGTTTGTGGTAATATCTTCGGGTAGAAACAACCAACCTGCCTGTTTATTTGGAAACAAAATCGTTGGTTTAAAACAAGTTTTAACATTTTTAGTTTCGATGTCAACAAACATCCTGTTTCTCTCTTTCTCTTTCTGTTTCACTTCCCTCATTTCCCCATTCAAGTCATGATGATTTATACTCGATACAAATTAAATCAAATTGATGGAAAGAAAACTGCATCAACAATACGCCGCAATAAAAATTTGTTCTTTTACTGTTTTTAACATCCACACATAAGGAAACGAAAACATGCAATTCAAAGCTAAAAAGCGGTAGTATCGATAATGGATGGCCCTTTTGCTTATGCACGGTAGAGACATCTACAATTTGTAGATGGGTACGTGAAACTAAGCTCATCTGTCAAGATGCTCGGGGGTTGCCTGGGCCCAAATTGATTTGGGCCCGCTGTCAGCTGTCAAATAGAAGTCAAATCATTTGATTTAGTTGTTTGTTTTGATGTGAAACACCACAGAAAGCGATATTTCTGCTTTTTATGACGTGCAAAACGATAACGAGCAACAACAGTTAAACTTAAAACAGACACAACTCACAATGTTGACATTATTTTGACAGCTGAGCTTGCTGAGATGTTGTCTACGTAAAAAAGTGGTCCTTGCCATAGGCCTGTGTCCACTTGATTCGACGCCATTTTACTGAATGTAACAAGAATGTAAACATGTTGCAATGAGGTCCATACAAGGTCTATACACCTAATTAAACATGTTGTACCAAGAAATATATCGGAGGGTTTCACTTGTCATATAAGTGGGACGTTTCAGCGATCCGTGAAATAATAAAAAATGTACTCTGAAGTAAATGTGTCCGAAATTTAACGTTGACAGGTTTTAGTTTTCCCCAAAAATAATTTGCGTGGCATTTGATATCAAGATCACGTAATGTAGGTTGCAATGTGAACGTGGTTGATTGCTACACGCTAAAATTCTTCTATTCTATTTCCAACTTACCGTGCACTGACGGAACTTTCAACACTTTCTCTTCATATCTTTCATTCTAGCAAACATTACTGTCCACTCTTGGTTCCTTATGGTGATTAGCGAACATCTCCTTCTATACCATAACCGTTACTACACGCACGGAGAACACAAAATGTAACAATTAGAGTATATAATATGATCTTAATTTAAAACATCGATGTCACTTGGTTTTAAACATAGAATATTGTCTACTCATGATATTCAAATGTAAAACTTAATCTAGAATTTTATAAACGAATGGTGCACTTGTCGCAATAATAATAGGGTATCTTCAATTGGTCAGACATGAATCACATGTAGCTGCGAGATGAAATAACTTCTAATGTGAATGAATGCTGCTGTAGGTTCGATGTAGTGTCTTCCGTACAATAAGAAGGTGACATTATAGCCATCACGTAAAACTGCTCCAGATTCTGATAAACGCACTCACCATTCTAATGAACATGCTTCTTTACCAAGGCTCTTAAAGCCCACGGTGAATCAAGAACTGAACATGCTCTGCCAGCTGGCTACCTTGGTGGCCACACCATCGTAGCTGGAAGGGTCGCAGGATGTTTGGAGTTCCTACTGATGCGCTAAACATATTGCCCAAATGAATTGTAGCGGCTTAGACCATCACATAAGCAGTCGGTTAAAAACGTTGCCCGAAGTTATCGAACGATTTGTCACGTCGTTTTTAAATAGAAATAAAGACCACGATTTGTTGGCCGTCCTGCCATGGCGAAGGCATAGAAACTATTGTTTTATTGTTAATAGTATCAACATACAAAAGAAACAGTAGCTGCTTGACTGGTAGAGTAGGACATGTATAATGGACGTTTGCACAAACAGTCCTGTTTTTATTCTGCTCTTAGGTGTCCTCAAATACATCCAACACTTTAGTGGCTGCCTTCAATTTTAAATTCTCGTTCAACCAGAAGTGCCACAATGGTCAACATTGACTAAATATTGCCCAAGCTTCTATATGCTATGCAAACTTTGTAATGATTTGTTTGCACTAAGCCATCAAGAATCGAGATGGCTTAGTGTAAACAAATCATTGTCCATGATAGCAAGAGATAGCATACAATTGTACTCGAAAATTGAATAAAGGGAAGCGGGAGTGTAGAGGATTTTAGTTATATGCGGTTGTGATACCTGTCAGCAATGCCATAGCGAAGGGTGAGACAAAGAAGAAAATACATAAGGAGGTCTGAGAGGACGTCATCTTGCTTTGGAAAACTTTCAAAGGAGATAAACTGAACATGATATCTAAAGTAAAAACAAAAATAGCCGCATATGCTTTGATTGTGGGCTCCCTTTTGAGACAAAAGTGAATGCAGCTTGTCAAAGCCAAAGCATTCACAAGGCAGATATTTCGTAGACGCGGCTGGGTAGCTCAGTGGTTACCCGCTCTGCTTACTGAGCAGATGGTCGGGAGTTTAAGGCCCGTCCCCTTCCTTGCTATTTGTCACTTACCTCTTTCTATCACCACTAGATTGAAAATCCAAAGCAGTCTACTGCGCTTTCTTTCATTGATCGCTTCACTTACCACAGTGCATCCATGATCAAAAAATAACCTGCCTCACTAACACAACTATCCTTCCCTTGGCAATTGTAGTGATGCAGTGGTGCTAAAGGTCTCTAATAACAACGATTGTCAAACTAATCATCCTTCCCCCACTACCCAAAGACCGTGAGGACGTGGCCGGCGCCAGTACTGATCTATAAATAGAATTAGTGAACTTGTACATTGAAGATGGTAAAGCTACTCCCAATCTCCATCTATGTGGTTCCCTGTGCAATTACACTAGTTCTGATCAGTAAAGGAGTAGCAACTACGATATTGCACGGTCTTTTTTTTTTTAAAAAAAGTGAATGCAGCTTCACAGATAAAAATAAACATGTAAAATTATGCCAACAATAATGCACATAAAGCGCACGCGGTATATAATGTAAAATTATGTGAGAAACTAATATTACATGACTCACGATGATGTAAAAGTAACATTACAGGTCGTAGCTGAATGTTATACCACAGAAAACAGACGTTCATCTTCGGTCTGCTTCTTGTGTAAAACTTTAAACCGTCACGTTGATGTAAAAGTAACATTACAGGTCGTAGCTGAATGTTATACCACAGAAAACAGACGTTCATCTTCGGTCTGCTTCTTGTGTAAAACTTTAAACCGTCATTTCAAATGTATGTCGTTATGCTCCTGGTAGGCGGCGCTGCAGTTGTGCGATAACTGTCATGTTAATGTTTTTCAGTAAAAAGCCTAGCCCATATCCTGAAAAATGTTGTTTGTTTTTCTCTGCACTTGCTTCTTATACCAGCTGCCCATATTAACTTTTACACACGTTTTTCAAGAAAAGGTATATGGACATCAATGTCTGTTCTCTGTGGTTATACCGTCATGTAAATTTATGCATACTCTTGAGGAACAGTTGAACATGTAAAGTTCATTCAAACCAACGCATGGGAGGTTCTGGATCAGTACAGGAAAAAGTCATAAAAGCATTTGCAAAGAGAATGTTTTTGATATTTTTATTTATAAACAAAAGAAATTGTGCGGATTTTTGTGATATTTTTATTTATAAACAAAAGAACATTTTTATTTATATTTATCCTTTGGATGCCCTTTTGAGAACAAGACTTATACTTACTTACTAAAAAAACTACTACTACACTGCACTACTACTACCCTTGATATTGGTGTGAATATGAAAATATACAGATAATAATGGTGCATAACATTCGGTGTTGTACAAGTAAGCAAATGATATTTTGCCTCCAAGGCTAATGTAGAAATGATTATACCGAGAATCAAACATCTGTTAAGTGAAAAAAGAAGCATGTCTTAGGTCGCAATAGTTTAAGTATTCAATTTGGAAGAAAGAGTTAACTATTTATTCATCTAGGGTAGGGAACGGCTTAAGCACCCCAAGACCCTATTCCAAGTACGGGGTAAATGTTAACCTACAACGCTCATTTTTTGAGCGTTGTAGGTTAACGTTTACCCCGTGCTTGGAATAGGGTCTTGGGGTGCTTAAGCTGTTCTCTACCCAATGAACTAACATTTGTTTGGAGGACGAGTTATTGGTGCTGATACTTATACTTATGGTACCTGTTACATGTGCAGCTTCAAGTAAATTTTTGTTCTCTATGGTTCTATTTAAAGTCATGTTGCGACAGGGTTTCAATAAGCTTCTGGACAATGCGTTGTTTATTTCCTACTCGATAGGCGTTTGACTTGGATCCGGAGGACGGAATAAATTTTAAGAGATATTGCTGAAGAAACTCCAGATACTTTGAGGCAGCCTTCAAGAATTTGAAGTTGTGCACGAAATGCACGCACAAGAGATCTTGTACAGCACAAATTACATCAGCGGTTCCTTCGGAGAGGCGAGCTTGATTTGCGTACACATAGAACATAGATGTATCTTGTCCCATGTCTGTAAACAATAAAAATAATCATTATACATGGTGAATAGTCAATGTCATAGTAGGCTGAAACATTTTCATTACTCGTAAGAAATGGTATTACATGGTATGACATGATGGTACTTGCTTCAACATCATACACATGCTGAAATGGTACAGGCATCGGAAAAATTCATCTAATAACTGAGGAACTGCATTGAAAACACTTAGTTGAAAGCACGGGAAAAAGCACTACAGAATATGCTGAAAAGTGATATCCAATATCAACAAATAAATATTTTGCTTATTCTGCACTTCCACAGTTAATAATGAAAGCTTCCTATGACAGGAACAAATTTTGAATGTTTATGAGTATGGCAATTACCATCATACTCTATTTCCAAAATTTCCATTACGAAAAGTTTCTCGACCGAACTGGGAATCGAACCCGTCACCTCCAGCATTGCTTTGTGCTTCGATCTATTCGTAAATCAGTTTTAAATCTAATTCAAACTTACCCACAACAACCAGCAAGGGTCCAGGCGTTTCCAAATGAATGTCTTCTAGGCGTGTTTCAATCTGAAATTGCAAGGTCAATGGGTGATGTTTTTATATTCTTGACTTTTTATCCTTAGATCTAATATTAGGAAGATTTTTAAAATTATGTTTATAAAAAAATGTTTGGTTGATTGGGATATTTGGAAAACTTAACCAAAAATTTATTGGAGATACAGTGAAAATTTATTGGAAGATAAGTGTTATGGTGTAGCATATTTACTTGTATCATATTCAATAATTCAAAATTACGTTGAGTGCAAAAGACACGAAACATGAATGCCACAAATTTCAACCAAATCATCATTATCACATACTTGAAGGCTCCAGACTTTCCCACAAGATAGAAATCCTTATATCAACACATTTTACAAAACCAGACATTCCCACATTTTATAATCGCAAGTTCCCACACTTCAAACCATTAGCTTCGTGAAGGTTTATAATTGATGACTTTGTTGTACGAGATTAGATTAGATTAGATATCTTTATTATTGAGCTTTTCAGTGTTGTACGAGTGTAAACCTCCACTCCAAGCTAAATTATTGCAAAAACTTTTACTCATGTAACGTAGAACAACGACCCATGTTATTGCCACTTCAAAAATCAGACCAAACGTAATTTGGCTCCTTCTCTATCATAACACAAAGTTCCCATACGGACACTTTTACCCAATCAATAAATTATTGCGTACGCATGGATATGACCGACCAGCGCCAAGCGCATCATGTTACACGTGTTGGCGACAAACTCTCTTTCTCGTTTTGGCTTTAGAGTCGATTTCTCTTTTTCAAATCGATCCCTTATTGGTTAAGCAAAAATAAGAAGCAACTCCGGGCACCTCCTACCTAAGCGTAGAGAATCATAAATGTGTAGAATTTAAATAACATGTAACCAGAAAGTTGAAATAAAAATCAGATTATATCGAACCTCAAGAGACGTGAGTTGGTATCTATAAAAGATATCACATGGCTGACCGTAACTAGTGATTTAGTGATTGAATCTGCAAGAGTAGTGAAAGTGCAGTAAAGTTAAATGGACACTATCACAAGTGAACATAGATGAACAGAAAAGTTCAAGTGAATCGGTAGCATCAATTTGGAAAAAAAAATCGCCCGATGGGTTGGTTTAGTGCAGACGAGGTGATTGCCTTCTCATCAAACAACAACAGTGAACAACACATAACCGCGCAGACGGTAGCGCTGTGTATTTTAGCAGCAGTGGCGTTGGGCTATGGTGCTCTTAAACTTTTTTCAAACTATAACAAAATCACACCGAGCGTGTAACTGCCACCGCGGCAAGAATGCAAAGCTTGCAAAATATGGCTTGAATTGTGAACAATATTTTAACACACAAGAAAACTTAATGAACGTGAACAATAAATGGGAAATTTTAAATTTGTTAGTGAACATTTAATATACTATTTTTGAACGAGACATTTTGTTTTACCAAAAATGAACAGTTCGAGTGCAACAGATATGCCAAAGGAATGTTGGCAAGAAATCGAGATGCAAATCCGCGAGCAGGTGGAAGCACTCAGATTTATGGACAAACATGGTGTTGAACTTAATCATAAAGTGAATAATACGAAATTCAGAAACATAGACAACGTCGAGAATGTGCCCACGCAAGGGGTAAGTGCGACAAGTCTATGGGAGTCCGCAGACTCTAGCATCGAAATGGACATTGTTTAAAGTCCAATTAAATAACTTTGAGAATGCCGGTGAACGAAAATTAATGAAGAACGAAGTGACCAGAAGATCAACGAAGGTTTCCAGCTAAACGGAAGATACCACGCAGGACGACATGCGCAAAACCATCAGTGATAAAAAAGGATAAGTAATTAATTAGTTTAAGCTTTATTTTCCTATGCTAATGAATGATATAGAAAAAAAATTGAAATCCTTATAGAGCAACTTCATAAAATTAAAGTTAATTTAAGCAAAGCACCTTTTCGAAGGTATCTTAAAAGTACAATTAAAAATAAATTAAAAATTTCAAGAATTTTATATAACGATATTAATATGTAATACGCTTAAATCAATCGAGCACATTATCGATAGCAAGCATTGTGAATGCTTAATTAAAGCGACTCGATCGGAATTCAGTGAAATCCAATTAATCTTGATAACAAAACTTAGTGAGCATATGAAACCGGTATCTTTCAAATCTGCGGTATATGCAATTATATTATCTAATTACTTTACAAAAACTTACATTATACGTTTGACATGAAAACAACTACGTCCATCGTACAAACGTATGATGGAACAGCTGAAAATTTGGACGCGTTTGTGGATGCGGCCAATTTATTGAAGGATTATGTAAAAGATGAACAAGTAGCAACAGCCGTTCGGTTTTTAAGAACAAGGCTAACAGGAAAAGCTAGATTAGGCTTACCTGAAAATTTAAATACTATCCATGACGTTGTGAATGATGTGAAAGCAAGATGTTCAGAGCAAATTTCTTCTGAGAATATCTTGGCTAAACTTAAAAGTTCTAAACAAAAAGGCGACGCAAACACTCTTTGCGATGAAGTTGATAACCTGACAAATAAATTAAAAAGTATTTATGTTGGACAAGGCATCCCGGATAGGGTAGCTAAGTCCATGGCTACAAAAGCTGGTGTTGATGCTTTGATTAATGGCGTCAACTATTTTGAAACGAAACTCATCCTGAAGGCAGGAAATTTTTCGAATATAAAGGAAGCTGTACAAAAAGTGCAAGAAAATATCCAATCCACCCAAACAAATTCACTAAACTCTGCACAAATAATAACTTATAATACGCAAAGACACAACTGTAGCAACTTTGGCAGAAATAACGGTGGCCGTAGGTTTACAGCCGTGGTGGAAACTTTGGTACTCCACGGGATAGAAACAATCAATACAATAATAGAACCAATAACAGACAACAAGGACGATATCAAAATCGGAACTACAATAATAGTTTTAATAATTATAATAATAGAAGTGGTCGACGGGACAATCGTTCTCGACAGATATGTACTGCAAATGCAGCACAAGTACAACGAATGATACAAAATATGCCTTTTGGACCAATTTCTCAGGAACAAAATTTGCAATAAATTGCAGTTCCAGCAGGAACCCCACAGCAAAATTTAATTTTTTTATGCCGTGCAAACCAGGGTCCAACACCCCAACCACAGTTTATACAATAAACTTGAACGCAGTTAACTTTCTGACCTTGCATGTCCAAATGACAAACGGTAAATGTCCATTTATTGTAGATAGTGGAGCTGATTTATCATTATTTAAAGTTACAAAAGTTCCTCAAATGCAAATAGTAGATTTAAATAAACAACTTAAAATTACAGGCGTAACAGTTGGAGTTTAGCTGAAGCTCAAACTTATCTTACGTTTGATAATAATCTTAAATTAGCACATGCTTTTCAATTAGTAAATGATAACTTTCCTTTACCTACAGACGGTATACTTGGACGTGATTTTTTAGTCAAATTCAGGTATACCATCGATTATGGAAATTGGTTATTAAATTTTAATTTTCATAATCATTCAATTTCTGTACCAATTGAAGATAAAATAAATAATTGTATAATAATACCACCTAGATGTGAAGTAATAAGAAAATTATCACATTTTGGAGTAAATGAAGATACACTTGTTCTTTCACAAGAAATACTGCCAGGTGTTTTCTGTGGAAACACTATTGTATCAACTAATTCACCGTACATAAACTTGGTAAATACAACGCATAAACAAGTAGCAATTTCGAACTTTAACCCTAAATGTGAACCTTTAAGCAATTATGTTAAGCTAAACAAATCTAAAGGAAATGTACACAACCAAAAGGAAAGAATTCAAAGCATTCTTTCGCAAATTAATCTTAATGAAGTTCCCTCATATGTTCATTCATCATTAAAAAAGTTAATAGAAGAATATTCAGATATTTTCAGTTTGGAAAATGAAAAATTGACCCATAACAATTTTTATTCTCAAAACATTGTTTTAAATGACCAAGTACCGGTCTATATTCCCAATTTTAAGACCATTCACTCACAAGGAGATGAAATGGCAGAACAAATTCAAAAACTTTTGGACGATAACATCATTGAGCCATCAGTTTCTTCGTATAATTCACCAATTCTCTTAGTGCCTAAGAAATCAGGCAATAGTTCAAAAAAATGGAGAATGGTAGTTGATTTTAGGCAATTAAATAAAAAGATATTGGCAGATAAATTTCCATTACCAAAAATAGATGTAATTTTAGATCAATAAGGGAGAGCAAAGTACTTCAGTACACTTGATCTAATGTCTGGTTTCCACCAAATACCGCTAGATCAAGAGTCTAGGAAGTACACAGCTTTTTCCGCCCCTAATGGCCATTTTTATTTTAAAAGATTAAAAGTTTGAATATTAGTCCCAATAGCTTCCAGCGAATGATGACCATCGCTACGGCAGGACTAAACCCCGAATGTGCATTCATTTACATTGATGACATAATTGTCATTGGTTGTTCAGAAAACAATCACTTTAAAAATTTAGCGAAAGTATTTGAGCGTTTGAGACAGTATAATCTCAAACTAAATCCTGCAAAATGTATTTTTTTCTTAAGTGAAGTGACTTATCTTGGACACAAAATTACGGATAGAGGAATTCTTCTAGATGACTCTAAATTTGAAGCCTTAAAGAACTATCCTAAACCAGCAAATATTGATGAAGTACGTAGATTTGTAGCTTTCTGCAATTACAACCGACAGTTCGTGCCAAATTTTGCCGATATAGCAAGACCACTAAATGCATTATTAAAAACCCGCATTAATCCACCGATGGTGAGACTGAACCCTTCTTACACTTCACCAGAATAACGAACTCAAATGTGGCCAATAATGTACTAGATAGATATTTTCATTCGAAATCCCAGAAAGATCCAGGAACATTCGATATGTCATACATTCAGTTAATAAAATTAACTATTTGTCAATCCTGAACGTATTGTTCATCGAAGTGATTAACATATTGCCATTAATAGTCTGTAACAGCCTGTTTATGTTAGTTATATACAAGGGGAAATTACATAAATTTTAGAAATTTCATATAATCAGTCCAGAGAATGAATTATTAGACAATCCTAAGCGTCAATTTTAATTATCGATATGGATTCAAGATGCTTAATAAGTACATGAATATAGTAAACGGAGACTTTGTGTAATTTTCGAATATACTCGTTGCAGTTCAAAACCAGACCACTCGAGCCAATCGATGCTGCTCTAATTCTATACAGTCGCATAGTGTGGCTGTATGTGGACTGTATGTGCTATACAACGCAACAGATGTGACACAATAGAATGCAAGCGGCATCGATTGGTGTGATTGGTCTTGTTCGGTTTTGCACTGCAACGAGTATATTTTCATCTCACAATTATGTGCTCTCAGGTATTGTTTTGGTCATATCTCCATGAAGGATTGTCCAATCATAATGAAATTTTGACCAGTTATTTGGAGATTTCATAGCTTTGATTTGGCATCAACAAAATCGGTACACAAATAAGCTCAGTATGTAATTGGATTACTGTTATAATAGGATTACTATTATAATAGGCCTTCAAGTACTGTTTCGTTCATATCTTCGTAACGAAATGCCCGAATGAAAAAAAAATCAATAGGGTTCTATGGGAATGTTGTAGCTTCCATTTGCCGTCAGCAGAACTGAAATCGGTTCACAGATGGCTGAGAAAGCGATGTGACATTATTTGTAACGCACACACACACACACACACACACACACACACACACACACACACACACACACACACACACACACACACTTACATGCATACATACACACAGGCATGTGCTCAGCTCGTCGAGCTGAGTCGAATGGTATATGACACTCGGCCCTGTGGGCCTCGGATAAAAAGTCGAGTTTTCAAGCGATCTTAATAACCTTCTATTGATGTAAGAAGGGTAAAAAGGAACAGTATTGCAATGGACAGAAACCCAGAAATACAGTTTCCAGAAATTGAAAAAACTTTTAATGGAACCGCATATATTGCGATACCCAGATTTTTCGAAAGAATTTATTTTGACCACAGACGCTTCTGATGTCGCTTGTGGCGCAGTTCTTTCTCAAATTTATCCAGAAGGTGAACTACCACTGGTCTACCAGTCTGCCAGTTGCTTTTGCTAGCAAGAATTTCACTCAAGGAGAACGAAATAAACCCATAATTGAAAAGGAATTGATAGCTATTCATTGGGCTGTTGATTAATTTAAATCATATTTGTATGGTCGGCGGTCTACTGTGAAAACGGATCACAGACCACTTGTTTATTTATTCGGTATGAAAAACCCAACATAAAAGTTAACTAGAATGAGATTAGACCTTGAAGAATTTAATTTTAATATTGAGTTTCTAGCAGGTAAATCCAATGTATGTGCTGATGCATTATCTCGCATACCCGTAAATTCAGAAGATCTAAAATCATTATCTGTGCTCATGGTCAACACTAGAGCCATGGCAAGAAAATGAAAATCCACTATTTCGAAAAAAACCCGAAAATTCAACGGTGTTAGATTGTGAGATTAATCACCTTACAGCTTGGCAAACCGAGAATCCTTCGGAAATTAGAAAATATCTAAAGATTGGTTGTGTTGCGCACCATAATCAATTGAAGATGACATTAGTTAATCGTAATTATAGAAAAATTTTAGGAGAAATTAATATAAACATAAATCACGCGTACAAAAAAAATACAAATGGAAGTCAAGCACTAGAGTTTGCACTTCTAGAACTCGATAAGTTATTGAAAAAATATAAAAGAACCATGGTTACCATCTCGTTGGAAGATGAGATTTTTACATCAATTTCGATTGAAACATTAAAAGTAATCGCTAGCAGAGTTATTTCTAGTTATCAATTAATACTATTTCAACCACCGAAATTCCTTCCAATAGATGAAGACATAAGGAACGTTTTGATAAATAATCACATGACACCCATTGGAGGTCATATTGGACAATATAGATTATATCTTTAATTAAGAGACATCAAGGATTTTGTGAAAAGTTGTGAAAAATGTAAACTTAACAAAATTCATAGACATACTAAGGAACCAACTGTCATAACTACAACTCCTACTAAACCTTTCGAATTACTTTCGATTGATACAGCAGGACCATTTGGTATGGCAAATAACGGAAATCGATATATTTTAACTATACAATGTAATCTAACAAAATACATTGTGCTGATACCAGTACCAACTAAGGAAGCCACCGTTATGGCCAGAGCATTAGTTGATAATTTTATTTTGATTTACGGAAATTTTCTTTAATTGTAATCTGATCAAGGTACTGAGTTTAATAATGAAGTATTTCAACAGATTTGTAAATTATTAGAAATAAAACAAACATTAGCAACAGCTTATCATCCTCAGACTATACACACTTAGAAAATTTTACAGTATTCGGTAATTTTTTAACGAACTTTCAACAGCTGAACAGTTCGGTAATCCGATTTACCGGATTTCGGTAAAATTTGACAAGTTCCGGTAATTTTTTTACCGGAATGCTGTAAAAATTCACCGAAATCCGGTAAATCGGATTACCGAACGTTCAGCTATTGAAAGTTCGGTAAAAAATTAGCGAATACTGTAAATTTTTCTAAGTGTGTAGGAGCATTGGAGAGAAATCATAGATGTCTCAATGAGTATCTTAGATCTTTTACCAATGTTCATCATTCTGACTGGGATGATTGGACTAGATTTTATGCTTTTTCATATAACACTACACCTAATACTGAACACGGATATACTCCTTACGAGCTTGTTTTCGGACGAAAAGCTATATTACCTCATGATTTACAAGATAACAATTCATTTATTCAACCAATATACAATCCTGAACAATACTTACAAGAACTTAAATTCAGATTACAAAATACGAACACAAATACTTGGAAAAATCTTTTTCAACAAAAGGAAAAACGACAAGACGTATGCCACTAATTCAACAGAATTAAAAATAGGAGATCTTGTATATCTTAGCAATGAAAACCGTAAAAAACTCGATCCATTTTACAAAGGACCATTCATAGTAACAGAAATAGACAACCCAAACTGTAAAATCAAACATAGAGAATCACAAAAAGAAACAATAGTTCACAAAAATAGAACGAAAAAATTTAAATAAATTTCAAAACAAAATTTTGATAAAAGAAAAATATATTATATGACTAATTACTTTAAGTATAAACCGAGCCTAAAATCCATAAAAAAAATAATGAACTAGAAAAAAAATCATTGAGCAAAATGGATAAAGTGAAAATTCTAAGTCCTGAACTAAAAAGTGCGAAATTTGGATAGCATTAAAATTAAGAATAATTTTAGAGAGGTTCTTTGAGAAAAGCTTTTGCCGCATGATTTCATTTTATTACATCATTCTCCTAAAGGAGGAAGGTGTAGCATATTTACTTGTAACATATTTAATAATTCAAAATTATGTTGAGTGCAAAAGACACGAAACATGCATGCCACAAATTTCAACCAAATCATCATTATCACATACTTGAAGGCTCCAGACTTTCCCACAAGATAGAAATCCTTATATCAACACATTTTACAAAACCAGACATTCCCACATTTTATAATCGCAAGTTCCCACACTTCAAACCATTAGCTTCGTGAAGGTTTATAATTGATGACTTTGTTGTACAAGGGTAAACCTCCACTCCAAGCAAAATTATTGCAAAAACTTTTAAACTTTTACTCATGTAACGTAGAACAACGATCCATGTTATTGCCACTTCAAAAATCAGACCAAACGTAATTTGACTCCTTCTCTATCATAACACAAAGTTCCCATACGAACACTTTTTCCCAATCAATAAATTATTGCGTACGCATGGATATGACCGACCAGCACCAAGCGCATCATGTTACACGTGTTGGCGACAAACTCTCTTTCTCGTTTTGGCTTTAGCGTCGATTTCTCTTTTTCAAACCGATCCCTTATTGGTTAAGCAAAAATAAGAAGCAACTCCAGGCACCTCCTACACGCTCGTTTGTAGTTACTCAAAACTGAGTAAAAAACGACTCAGTTTCGTTAAAGGTGGAACTACCCTAATTAGAGTAACTAAAGAGTTACTCATTTTTAATTAACTAGGTCTCTTGTGAATACTAGAGTAAACACTACTCAGTATCTTAATCTAGCTGATTAAAAGATCTGAGTAAACGCTACTCATTACCATTAAAACCCGATGCGCTCCGATGGAGTGCTTTTTATTCTATAATTTATTAATTTTTAATTCTATAAAAAAAATTCTGTTATTGATTTTTCCGGATCGTCCGCACCTGAAGAGCTTGACGGTGATCGTTCGACGGGACTCTTGTAGTACTGGTGGAGATGTGACTGCTAAATCCTTTTAAGAAACGATACTTTAGTTCTATTTACATAAAAGACATTTTCCTTACCTTTCAACTTCCAACTCGTTTCTGAATCAATATCTAATGTATCGACTGAACCATATGGCCTGAACCACGTGTTTGCTTTTGATAATCATAGCGCTTTTACAATCAGAGTAGCACTTACTCAGTTTGCTTATTTCAAGTTACTCAGTTTTTGACATTTAGCATAGAAAACGAAACTGAGTGAAAGTTACTCTATTTAGAGTAGAGCTGAACGAGCGTGTATACTCTCGCGCCACTTTACTCAATTTTTGAGTACAATTGTATGCTATCTCCTTTTCTCTCACGGAAATGTTACTCAATTTTCGTTGAAAAGTGGATCAACTCAAGTTTTGAGTAGATCCACTTTTACGAAAATTGAGTAACATTTCCGTGAGAGAAAAGAGATAGCATACAATTTTACTCAAAAATTGAGTAAAGTGCCGCGGGAGTGTACCTAAGTGTACACTCTCGCGCCACTTTACTCAATTTTTGAGTACAATTGTATGCTATCTCTTTTTCTCTCACGGAAATGTTACTCAATTTTCGTTGAAAAGTGGATCAACTCAATTTTTGAGTAGATCCACTTTTTACGAAAATTAAGTAACATTTCCGTGAAGAAAAAGAGATAGCATACAATTGTACTCAAAAATTGAGTAAAGTGACGCGGGAGTGTAGAGAATCATAAATGTGTAGAATTTAAGTAACATGTAAACAGAAAGCTGAAATAAAAATCAGATTATATCGAACCTCAAGAGACGTGAGTTGGTATCTATAAAAGATATCACAATGGGTTATATTTAACATACCTCTATGTCCAACATCAAATCATTGATGTCTTCCCCAAGAAGGCGAGCCAAAAACTCGTTGTTTAGCTTCACGAATTTCCGTCCAGTTTCTGAATAGTTTATTATTTTTGCTCGCTTCATTCCGAAATATTTGCGTAGATCATCTACACAAATCCCCGTAGCTTGAAAAAAGTGGTAGTTCATCAATCCTCTTCGCCGGAATACTGGAAAGTCTGACAGCAGTTGCTTGAGATCTTATGATTCATTTAGTTGATAACGTACAAATACTTGGAACGTTTCAAGAAACTTGTCTGTTTTCCAATAACTTTTCAGTGTACCGGCACGTATGTTTCGACCTTTGTTCGTTGACAAAATCACTTGTTCGGATGAGTTTCTGAATCGGTTAAGGTATGCATTTTGGTAATCATTTGATGACAACGCTTTTGGTGATGACAACGTGGCTCATTACGTTCTTGAATCCGTCGACATCGACTAATTCAAGGCATGGATACTTTCTAAGCAACTGTTTAAAAATTGCTTCCATAACGCTGGCCTTGATTTCAGTGTAAATTGCTCTAAGCTGATCAACGATGCTGTTGGTTGTGTCACTTTTCGTTATTCGCAATTCTGTTGGAGTTGGAGCCTCTGAATTATTGCTTTTGAATTCTTGCAAACGATTGAGCTTTGTCAAAAGATTATCGCTCATCTTGTTCAAGTTTATTTCAAAGCATCTGAACTTCATTTCTGACGAAGCATGGTTTTTGTTACTTTTCAGTACTTCTACAGCCTCTGGCCGCTTATTCGTCACATTAGGAGATCGTTTTTCTTTAGCAATGGGATCATCATCTGCTTCGATTACCGATGTCAAATCGAGAACTTCTTCATTGTTATTCAGCACCTTAACCACTTCGTAATGAATGATTGAACTAATTTGGTGTGAAGTGGACGGTTGTTGGGATGAGACATCTTGATTCCCAACACTTTTAGGCAATAATACTATTCTTGCTGGAGTGGATGCAGCGAAGGCCATGCCCTTCGGCACCAAATTCAATGGCTGGATTGCGTGACGCTCGTTAACCATAGGATTATCAGTTTCCACAGAACTTTGATCGATAATTTCTTCATTGGCATCCTGTACTTTCACCGCTCTTAAGTGAACGTGAACGGCTGAATTTGTTTGCTGCGAAGTTGATGGTTGTTGAAATATATAGGTTTGGCTTGCACCACCTTCAGATAATGCTTGCCTTGTTGTTGAATAGGAAACAGAGAAAGTCATGACATTCCTATCGAATGGCAGTAATAACGGCGATCTTATATTGTCGATTGGCGTGCTCTGGATTGTTGGAATCATCGTACTGTTAGAATTTATCTTCACCACTGTAATTTAATAATGAATAAATTAGAACAATACCCCAATGAATCAAAATTTTATAAACAATAAGAGCACTGATTGATTTTTCTAGGAAAGGTATGAACAGCATATACAAAAAGTGAAATAAAGCACTTAAGACAATTGTCGCAGCAGGAATCTAGTAGGATTTTACTCGATTCACACTGTGAATCAAAGTTTTTGATACTAAGAAGAGAGAGAGAGAGAGAAAATATTCTCTGGGAAAGTTTGCTCTATTAATCAGAAGGAAACGATTGAACAAGTGAATAAGTGCGACATAGACACCAAATCGATCTGACGCATTTGAGCAGTTTTTATTCACTATATCGTACTTTTTGGATTCTAATTGCAATTTATAATATATCAACACCGTTCAACATACGTGCATCACCTGTTTTTTGAGTTTCTCGTACTGAAGGAGGTTGATATTCCTATTTTAGTTCCCCGTTCAACACTTCTGCACCGTTGTCCAACAGGATTCGTAGTTTCTCCAAGCGGAAATCCAGCTTATCCAGACCAAAAAATGACGTCAGGTCGGAGTTTTGCCTTTGCAAGCGCTTTGGGGTGTTGATTTTACAGATTTAATCTTCGGAGAAAGGCAAAAAACAAAACAATCTGAAGTTTGGCAATCTTATCGGCTATCGGTTGAGTTTTCTCCAAATCGTGTTACTCTAAACCATGGTCACCTTGCCTTTTGGTTCAGAAACGGGTATGGGTACGTCCTGCCGACTTGGTGGAGGCAAATTTCATGTGTGAATAGACTGATGAATGCCGAACAGACAGCGGCTCAAATAGAGATACAATCCGGAAGTATCGTTCCTCCAATTAGTGCTTCTCCTACTCCCTGCGTCTCCAGCTTTCCCAACATAATTTCTATTGACTGCTTCTTCCCCTTCTGCGTTTTTAAATCTCACCTCAGACAGGTAGCAGTGTCAACTTCTCGTCGTGCCGCAACGTTACGGTCAAATCTTTGGTCAGTATTTTGAGAGCCTGGTCCGCCGTTCTAAGGAAAATTGGATTCGCATTCAAGCGAAACAAAGTGCATATAGGAAAATAATTATCGTCAATGGGTTTAGTTAGTGGTAGTGGTAAGACCCACCTACAGAATCGAGTCTCCCGATGACATTTTTATGTTATGATAGCATTATTTGTAACTCCGCTTCCTTCGATTGCACAGGAATATACCAATAGTACGATGTCACCGAAAGTACATTCAAATTCTCATATGCATTTGATAGAAGCAGAAGTCGCACTGAATTTTGATGCCGTCCAACAGACCGAAAAATATACAGGTACCCATTAATGGGTACACAGAAAAAAATGTTGTAGTATAAACTACCATTTTAACCGACTATGCCTATCTTTAAAACTACCATGACATTTCAGTCAAATTTACTACGTTTATGGTAAAACCTTCAACATTTGTGGTATATTTGACAGACCTCATATTGATATCAACCGCACCATGGTAGATCTAATCGCAGGCATGGTAAAATCAAACGCATTTATAGTCAGCTGAAAATTGTTGGTGATTGCGCTTAATTTAACCCTCGAAATGGTAGTTTCTACTGCGGTTTTTTTGCGTGTAGTCATTTCTTTGTGTACACGCTCGTTTGTAGTTACTCAAAACTGAGTAAAATCCGACTCAGTTTCGTTAAAGGAGGAACTACCCTAATTAGAGTAACTAAAGAGTTACTCATTTTTGATTAACTAGGTCACCTGTCAAAATTAGAGTAAACATTATTCGGTCACGCTTGTTTGTAATTTTTTAAAACTGAGTAGAAAACGACTCAGTATCATTAAAAGTGGAACTACTCTAATTAGAGTAACTATATAGTGTTACTCATTTTTAATTAACTAGGTATCTTGTCAATACTAGAGTAAACACTACTCAGTATCTAAATCTAGCTGATTAAATAGATCTGAGTAAACGCTACTCATTACCATTAAAACCCGATGCGCTCCGATGGAGTGCTTTTTATTCTTTAATTTATTAATTTTTAATTCTATAAAAAATCTGTTATTGATTTTTCCGGATCGTCCGCACTTGAAGAGCTTGACGGTGATCGTTCGACGGGACTCTTGTAGTACTGGTGGAGATGTGACTGCTAAATCCTTTTAAGAAACGATACTTTAGTTCTATTTACATAAAAAGACATTTTCCTTACCTTTCAACTTCCAACTCGTTTCTGAATCAATATCCAATGTATCGACTGAACCATATGGCCTGAACCACGTGTTTGCTTTTGACAGCTTAATTACTCTATTTTAATAATCATAGCGCTTTTACAATCAGAGTAGCACTTACTCAGTTTGCTTATTTCAAGTTACTCAGTTTTTGACATTTAGCATGGAAAAACGAAACTGAGTGAAAGTTACTCTATTTAGAGTAGAGCTGAACGAGCGTGTACACTCCCGCATCACTTTACTCAATTTTTGAGTACAATTATATGCTATTTTTTTTTCTCTCTCAGAAATGTTACTCAATTTTTCGTAAGAAGTGGATCCACTCAAAAATTGAGTTGATCCACTTTTAACGAAAATTGAGTAACATTTCCATGAGAGAAAAGAGATAGCATACAATTGTACTCAATAATTGAGTATAGTGACGCGAGAGTGTACATTCTCGCAGTCACTTTACTCAATTTTTGAGTACAATTGTATGCTATCTCTTTTTCTCTCATGGAAATGTTACTCAATTTTCGTAGAAAGTGGATCTACTCAAAACTTGAGTTGATCCACTTTTTCACGAAAATTGAGTAACATTTCCGTGAGAGAAAAAGAGATAGCATATCATTGTACTCAAAAATTGAGTAAAGTGACGCGGGAGTGTAGGTAAATTCTCAGACTGTTCACGGAAGAAAAAAGTACCCATTTGAGCAGTTGCGTGTGGGAAGCCAATTTTGGGTATAGGTATGTTAACTCGACCCGTTGGGTATAAATAACTAACTTTTGGGTGAATTCTACCGAAATGTAAGTTATTTATACCCAAAGGGTCGGTTAAGGAGTGTATCGAAAAGTAGTTATAAACTTCCAAATAATAAAATAGGCATGAAAACATGGTTAAAATTAACATACTATTTCAGTTTATTATAGCTTAACATGTTTACAAAAGATCCAAACGGAAAAACTAGTCATCATGTTCATTTCTGTAGAATGCCCGTACCTTTGATTTGACACCTGCCATCAAATTCTGCACAGTGACCTTTGTGCACTTCCTGGATGCCGCTGCCCAATTTTTCTTAAAATCGGTCATGTTTTGGGACACTGTACCATCCTTCTTAAATATACGCTTGACTATTGCCCAATAGCGTTCGATCGGTCGCAACTGGGGACAGTTTGGTGGGTTGATGTCTTTTTCTACGAACTTTTTGATGTTATTCTCCGTCAGCCACTGTAGAGTGGATTTGGCGTAATGTGCCGATGCCAAATCTGGCCAGAAGAGAGGAGGGGACTGGTGCTTTCTATACAATGGTAGCAACCTGTTCTTCAAACATTCCTTTTGATAAATCTCAGCATTTATAGTTCCTTTTGTATAGAAAATTGAAGAACGCAAGCCACATGTGCAAATAGCTTGCCAAATGAGCACCTTCTGACCGAATTTCTCCATCGCAACAGTCGTATCTGCGGTTGGCACACGTTCCCCAACAGATTTAGTATAAAACTGCGGCCCCGGTAGCGTTCTTGAATCTTCTTTAACGTATGTTTCGTCATCCATCAAAATGCACTGGTCGACATTGTCCAAAATGCAGCTGTACAGCTTTCGAGCCCTGGTTTTGGCACTGAGACTTTTGTTCCGGAGTTTGTTTGGGCACTTTCTGCTTTTTGTACGTCTTCAAGTCATTCCTGCGCTTGATTCGTTGAATCATTCCGATGCTGGTCCTGAACTTCTTGGCTAGATCGCGAGTAGAGGCAGATTTGTTCCGTTGAATATAATCCACAACTTTTTGGTCCAAATCGGGGTTGCTGGAGCCGGGTTTCCGGCCACTTCTTGGTAAATCCTTGAGGGAGCACTCCTTACCAAACTTTTCGATGATGCGTTTTACACTTGCCGGGTGAACATTTACTCTTTCGCAATCTGGTTGTAAGTAACACCTTTTCGGTGCACCAAGTGTGCAGAATTTTCTTTTAGTCTCAAATTCAATTCGCGACATTTTGAATACAACTTTATCAACGGAAATGAATGAACCGAATAATCATTTTTGACATGTAAACAAAGCAAATGGCGCTTACACGCTAAAAATATATACAGTAGTTTATGCGTAATAACGCATCGAATGTTTATAACTACTTTTCGATACACTCCTTAACATACCAATACCCAAAATTGGCTTCCCACACTCAACTGCTCAAATGGGTACTTTTTTTCTTCTGTATTCAGGTCAATATAGGCCTTTTCATGAGACGTTTCAAATCAGCTGTGATTATCCAGCTGTTTGATAATTTAAAAAAAACTTGTGGAAAGGGCTCTAGTCCAAAAATGTAAACATTGGATAAATTGCACAAGAAGATTTACATGAAACAATGAACAAAATTTCATTCATAAAATCAAGACCAACAATTGAAAAGGACTAACTCTAAAATGTAAACAATGAGAAAAACGATAAGCAAATTGAACGTTACATTAATAAATCCTTTTTATATATTAAATCAGTTTATCTTGCTCTAATCAAGTTGACGAGTTTGATGAGATTCATATAATCTTGTAAGAATAAATTATATTAAAATCTTTGTATGCCGCAAAACACGAAAAGAAAAATTAACGCCCACATCTAGAATTTATAAGAGTCCTTCGGGATAAGGCTTGTTATAACATCATTTTGTGTTGAGGCCACTGTTAATTTTTTTCAACTACAGAAAATAATAAAACCGTTTCGAAGTTAAGATAAGAAATCTTCGTGGAACTCTAGAAACCGTAAGAAGAATTTTAAAAATACATTAAAACAAAGCCCTATGAATAGCGTTCAGTTCATGTCAATCATAATGCCTTTAAAATGAAGGCCTCATCATAATAACTGCATGAGCTAAAAAAATATTTTTTCTACAAAGTTAGGTATACTTTCAAATTTAACTATGATGTAGGAGATGCTCATGATCTATTAAATAAAACTTAAAACGGTTTACATATCAGTGTTAGGTCAAAACGTCTCGTAAAATGGTAAATTGTTTTATTTGTTTGACAAAAATCACATTGAACGTCGAGATAAATATTGAATGCCAAAAATGGTACTTCTTGAATAATTTAGCTAAATGGCCCATACGACATGGATCCGATTCAAGAGGGCTCTTTATACCCAAGTGCTCACAGATGTTGCATTAAAAATGGTCACGGGCCCTTATTTGATGAAAAAATTATAGTTAAATGTTTTTTTTATTACATTATATTTGCAAGTTAAATGAAAAGACTTCCGAGTAAGCACGAGGCTATAATAGCATGCATATAAAGGGCACATGCATTACGTCCAGTGCATCATTGATGTTGGATTATTGCTGAAAAGGGCCCCACTAAGATCAAACTAATGCTATATCTTTTTTATTCCATAAAACATTGCTAAAGTAGCATTATTGCATTGGTAATGCATCACTACATTCTTAAAGCTAATATAACGCTTCATTACTTGACAACTGTTGAATAAATGCGATCCCGCTTTAATGATGTCGAATAAATGCGATCCCGCGTTGATGATGTTGATTTTAATATAATGCTTGTGGTTACTTGGATTAGAGTCGGTTATCGAAAAATATCGCTTTGCTTACAGTTGGATTAGTGCCCTTTTCACATAAATGTCTAGCAGTTCTGGATCGATCTATAGTGCTGTTTATTGACTCTGCTTGATGCTGTTCGGCCTTGCTCGGGTTTTTCGTAAACAAATAGCTGTCGAGCAATTTTAAGCTACTCCAAGTCGTTTGCTGAATGAACGTTCGTTTCTGACTTTTAAACAGCCTTCTAACTTTATTTGCGTTAATGTTTGCAAAATTTTTCCCGAGAAGCAACTACTACTCTTAGCAACTACTGGAAGCACTTGTGAATATTTTGTGATTTTTACATGAGCATCTCAAACAAAAAGAAATTCTGCTTGACTAAAGTACCCAGCGGAGCAGTTAAGTGTGGGAAAGCAATTTTGAGTATAATCATGTTTACCTACAGTTGGGTTCAACTAACTTAGTTTTGGCTAAAATTTTACCCAAAAGTAAGTAACTTGTACCCAACTGTAGGTAAACATGATTATATCCAAAATTGGCTTCACACTTAACTGCTCCGCTGAGTACTTTTTCTTAACGTGTAGACATATATGTCACTTTCACTTATTTTTAAACACTATTTAAAAAAACCTTTTTTTGAGCGTATTAGTAGAACGATTGTGATTGGGAAACTAGGAGAATTTAAAATTAACACTTTATTTGATCACTTTTTAAAAAATAAAACCTTGAAACACTTTTTCAAATTTTCGCTAGTAAACGCGAGCAAATTCCTTTTAATTCTACTATGAGCTTATGAGCTTATGAGACATATATGTGCCTAGTGAAATGTTAATGATAAGTTTTATTTGTATTATTAGTTAATATTATATAATATTCACTTGATTTTGGCCTACACACTTAGAAAATTTTGCAGTGTTCGGTAATTTTTTACCGAACTTTCAACAGCTGAACAGTTCGGTAATCCGATTTAACGGAATTCGGTAAAATTTGACAAGTTCCGGTAATTTTATTACCGAAATACTGTAAAATTTTACAGAAATCCGGTAAATTGGATTACCGAACATTCAGCTGTTGAAAGTTCGGTAAAAAATTACCGAATACTGTAAAATATTCTAAGTGTGTAAGTCGCAAACGTAAACTAAGACTTTTTTCACTGATTGTTGAACAACCATTGTCGATATATTGTTTGGAATTTGTATGATACCCCGAACACGTCGTTAAGTGCTTGAACCGTTGGCGTTGCCAGCCACGACGGGTTGAGTTAATCCCAGGGACCTGCCTCCCCAATCCTATTTACTAGCGTTTGACAGTATGCAACATATCACGGGCCTTATTTGAATAAAGCCCTTCTGACGTTTGTTATTACGGTAGGAACGCCAGCATTGTTTACAAACAATGCATCTTTTGACGTTTGGTCGTTAGAGATGTTGTCTACAGGAAAATCGCTGTTCGCCAGGTCCCTGGTTAGCCCCTCCCCCAATGAAAAAAAATTTCCCAACGAATTTGGGACCGGCCGCAATCTTCAAAAAAAATGTATGAAAAACCCCTCTCAGATAATTTTTATGGCTACGCCATTGGCTTTAACCATAAGATTTTTATTTGGGGATTCATTTTTGAGTTGCAGTTAAATTGTTTTCATTTATATGGATGTATTACTTCGTAGCTTCCGAACAATTCAATGACAGATGTGTAATAATAGGCCTGTTCAATGAGCTGGTTGAAGTCACTTGAAATTTGTTTGGTAAAAAGTGAGAGCACTTTGTTTTGTTTAGCTCTGCATTATCAAATGACAGCGATTCTTGCAAATGCATTCCGCTGTATTGCGTTTCAGGTTTAAAATCAAGACGAACATTACTTAACCTATCTACAACGAGCAACTCTCTTTACTGGTGCTTTCTTTCGATTATAACGATATAGCAATGAATCTTTTTATGATTTTCCTAATATATACAAATCTTAAAGAAGATATTCCAGCTGATTAATGAAAAATAATTTAAACAAAAAGAGCCTCATTTTGCAGATACGACGTTTTATAATGTTTATCTTGAAATGTTTATAGACCTTTAAGGACAAACACGACCGAGTCCTTTTCCAATATAAATTCTAGGTTAGAGTAATTTTCACTTCAAGTGTTTGGAACTGAAAATCACAGCTATACCGAAACAAAAAGAGTTCAAACTGCTAACCAAAGTATGCTCCAAAGGAGCAAGCATTTGCTGGAAATATCATGCACGAAGTCTTAATAATATTTGAGATTTGTGCTCAGCAAATCGCGAAGTGAGAGGGATTCGGTCGTGTATTTCCTTAAGCCCTGAAACGTTTCAGTTGACAGCCGCTCATTGACTTTTTATTCACATTTCTTGTGCTCAAAATTCGAAGAATAAAGTTAGTGCAAAGGTATTGCAGTTAAGATGCACATTACTATTGAGGTGTACTTGTATATTGACACAATTTCACATTGCATAGTGGTGGTCGTACAAGTTACGCAACTCTAAGTGTTGCAAAGGAGTTCGCGTATGTGTCAATACCGAGGACTCATGTATTAGGCAGAGGACTGAAGCAGGCGTTAGTTCTTGAAGCCTGCTACTTTTGGTGTGGCGCTAGTGACAATTTGAACATTTTAAGCTCGGTTCAGAGTGGATTATGATTTCTTATAATATTTCTACTATCAACCTACTAGTATCAGTAATGTAGATAAATCATTATTGTACCTGGCTGATAAACAATGAAAAAATACTATCGTTGTGATAATCACTGCACTAAGTACAACACGGAAGACTTTACTCTCGAATCAAATTAACGAAAATTATGCCAACTTCCACCGCGTATATTGTGTTCGCTGCCTACAGCCTTCAAGAAAACCGAGTTGTCAAATTAGCACCACACGCAGACCCAAATTTTCGGCTTCACGATTGTTGTTCGTGGAAGAAATTGATTCGGCCGATTTCTAATTGATTCGAAAATAATAAACTATATTCAAAGATAGGAAAAAAGAAAACCTAGGCTGCAATCCTATTCCCGTATGCACTAGAAACCTATAGGTACTAGAAACAAAGTAACGTTGGGGACGGCAATAAGGCTACTGCCTAGATGGTGCTTCTCCAAAAGGATTTAGTGTATATCACATTACATATTTACCTTCTTCATTGTTCAATGCTTGGTTGTCAGTCGTGTAATATCCTCCAGGGGACCAAGTTTCCCGGAATCCAGTAGCATGAGGAGGTCTTTGTTGAATGCACTTAGAGCCATGTCACTAGACAGCTCGCAGCCATCGCTTTCAAGGACGATTTGGTGGAACAGTCGTTGATATTTGGCTGATGCTGAAATATAACAATAACAATGAATCTCGTTTTTCAAAAACAGAAAATAGGTTTTTGACGAAGTTCCAAAACCGTATAAGGTTAAAACCTAGTACTGCATATAAGTAATCTATTGAAAGTGATATTTACCTTGTTCGATTAAGCTTCTTATGGTACCGGATGGAAAAATCACATGCCTCGTTTGGCGTGATGAATCACATACTTTGTAACAGTGCTCATTTTGGTCAATGAACACTCTGTTCGGGGATTGGTGGTATTGAATGTTTGATGAACAAATATGTCCTGTTGTTCTCCACGAAAAATGATAGCGGGGCACGATCAACTAAATCCTCAATTGGAAAACATATGAAAATGTCGTAACTTTCATCGGTTTGAATTATTTCTATAATTCCTTGGTTCTGACTATCAACAGCGATGAATTCATTGCCGAACACTGTCACATTTTGAGTTTTAGGTTAAAAAATCAAAAGTATAATTCTCAGCACGTAGAAACATTCCCCATATTCATCATGCCGTAGGAAAACACAGTCTCCTGCAGAATAGGTACATCCCAAAAACGTTCCTTTTTCGACAAATAAGTTTCCAATACTATCATATTTTAACTCTTGTAAAGCTTTGTAAATGAACTGTGGAAGATCGAAACAATTCTCAACATACTTTGGGACGTCCATTAATTACGTCACGCAAAAATTGACTTTTTACAACCCCCCCTCCCCCCCCCTTGTCACGATTTTTGTATGGACCTTCAAATTTTTTTTGTATGGACCTTCAAATTCGGAACCGAATACTGTTTCCTCTTCACCACCACCATGAATGACGTCTTCGAAATATTTTGGCAGTCCCAAAGTAGGAAAAAATCGTTATTTTTGCAAACCAAGACTAGATAAACGGTATCAGTGAGACATCGCAGGTGATGTGGCAGGTTTCCCAATACCATATACACAAGAAGAAGCTTGTATTTCGATGTGGCGTTTCCCAATTGATTCGACACTACTTCAGCAGCATCTTGGTAAATGAAAATATTGACCGTTTTTCGGCTGAAGAAAGTATTGTTTTTAAATTTCATTCCGTCTGTATAGGCACACATGTACCCAGGAACTTTTATCTTGTTTCTAAAGGTGGCATTGTACGCATTTGTGTCGTTCAATACCCCACGTAAGGTATCGAGGTCCGGAACATAGTAGTAAAAACAGTCATTGTGCTCCCCGTCTTTTTGAAGGTCAACTCTTACATGCGCAGAAACATTTAGGGAGTAATTACTCCCTAAATGTTTCTGCGCATGTAAGAGTTGACCTCAAAAAGACGGGGAGCACAATGACTGTTTTTACTACTATGTTCCGGTCCTCGATACCTTACGTGGGGTATTGAACGACACAAATGTGTACAATGCCACCTTTAGAAACAAGATAAAAGTTCCTGGGTACATGTGTGCCTATACAGACGGAATGAAATTTAAAAACAATACTTTCTTCAGCCGAAAAACGGTCAATATTTTCATTTACCAAGATGCTGCTGAAGTAGTGTCGAATCAATTGGGAAACGCCACATCGAAATACAAGCTTCTTCTTGTGTATATGGTATTGGGAAACCTGCCACATCACCTGCGATGTCTCACTGATACCGTTTATCTAGTCTTGGTTTGCAAAAATAACGATTTTTTCCTACTTTGGGACTGCCAAAATATTTCGAAGACGTCATTCATGGTGGTGGTGAAGAGGAAACAGTATTCGGTTCCGAATTTGAAGGTCCATACAAAAAAAATTTGAAGGTCCATACAAAAAACGTGACAAGGGGGGGGGAGGGGGGGTTGTAAAAAGTCAATTTTTGCGTGACGTAATTAATGGACGTCCCAAAGTATGTTGAGAATTGTTTCGATCTTCCACAGTTCATTTACAAAGCTTTACAAGAGTTAAAATATGATAGTATTGGAAACTTATTTGTCGAAAAAGGAACGTTTTTGGGATGTACCTATTCTGCAGGAGACTGTGTTTTCCTACGGCATGATGAATATGGGGAATGTTTCTACGTGCTGAGAATTATACTTTTGATTTTTTAACCTAAAACTCAAAATGTGACAGTGTTCGGCAATGAATTCATCGCTGTTGATAGTCAGAACCAAGGAATTATAGAAATAATTCAAACCGATGAAAGTTACGACATTTTCATATGTTTTCCAATTGAGGATTTAGTTGATCGTGCCCCGCTATCATTTTTCGTGGAGAACAACAGGACATATTTGTTCATCAAACATTCAATACCACCAATCCCCGAACAGAGTGTTCATTGACCAAAATGAGCACTGTTACAAAGTATGTGATTCATCACGCCAAACGAGGCATGTGATTTTTCCATCCGGTACCATAAGAAGCTTAATCGAACAAGGTAAATATCACTTTCAATAGATTACTTATATGCAGTACTAGGTTTTAACCTTATACGGTTTTGGAACTTCGTCAAAAACCTATTTTCTGTTTTTGAAAAACGAGATTCATTGTTATTGTTATATTTCAGCATCAGCCAAATATCAACGACTGTTCCACCAAATCGTCCTTGAAAGCGATGGCTGCGAGCTGTCTAGTGACATGGCTCTAAGTGCATTCAACAAAGACCTCCTCATGCTACTGGATTCCGGGGAAACTTGGTCCCCTGGAGGATATTACACGACTGACAACCAAGCATTGAACAATGAAGAAGGTAAATATGTAATGTGATATACACTAAATCCTTTTGGAGAAGCACCATTTAGGCAGTAGCCTTATTGCCGTCCCCAACGTTACTTTGTTTCTAGTACCTATAGGTTTCTAGTGCATACGGGAATAGGATTGCAGCCTAGGTTTTCTTTTTTTCCTATCTTTGAATATAGTTTATTATTTTCGAATCAATTAGAAATCGGCCGAATCAATTTCTTCCACGAACAACAATCGTGAAGCCGAAAATTTGGGTCTGCGTGTGGTGCTAATTTGACAACTCGGTTTTCTTGAAGGCTGTAGGCAGCGAACACAATATACGCGGTGGAAGTTGGCATAATTTTCGTTAATTTGATTCGAGAGTAAAGTCTTCCGTGTTGTACTTAGTGCAGTGATTATCACAACGATAGTATTTTTTCATTGTTTATCAGCCAGGTACAATAATGATTTATCTACATTACTGATACTAGTAGGTTGATAGTAGAAATATTATAAGAAATCATAATCCACTCTGAACCGAGCTTAAAATGTTCAAATTGTCACTAGCGCCACACCAAAAGTAGCAGGCTTCAAGAACTAACGCCTGCTTCAGTCCTCTGCCTAATACATGAGTCCTCGGTATTGACACATACGCGAACTCCTTTGCAACACTTAGAGTTGCGTAACTTGTACGACCACCACTATGCAATGTGAAATTGTGTCAATATACAAGTACACCTCAATAGTAATGTGCATCTTAACTGCAATACCTTTGCACTAACTTTATTCTTCGAATTTTGAGCACAAGAAATGTGAATAAAAAGTCAATGAGCGGCTGTCAACTGAAACGTTTCAGGGGCTTAAGGAAATACACGACCGAATCCCTCTCACTTCGCGATTTGCTGAGCACAAATCTCAAATATTATTAAGACTTCGTGCATGATATTTCCAGCAAATGCTTGCTCCTTTGGAGCATACTTTGGTTAGCAGTTTGAACTCTTTTTGTTTCGGTATAGCTGTGATTTTCAGTTCCAAACACTTGAAGTGAAAATTACTCTAACCTAGAATTTATATTGGAAAAGGACTCGGTCGTGTTTGTCCTTAAAGGTCTATAAACATTTCAAGATAAACATTATAAAACGTCGTATCTGCAAAATGAGGCTCTTTTTGTTTAAATTATTTTTCATTAATCAGCTGGAATATCTTCTTTAAGATTTGTATATATTAGGAAAATCATAAAAAGATTCATTGCTATATCGTTATAATCGAAAGAAAGCACCAGTAAAGAGAGTTGCTCGTTGTAGATAGGTTAAGTAATGTTCGTCTTGATTTTAAACCTGAAACGCAATACAGCGGAATGCATTTGCAAGAATCGCTGTCATTTGATAATGCAGAGCTAAACAAAACAAAGTGCTCTCACTTTTTACCAAACAAATTTCAAGTGACTTCAACCAGCTCATTGAACAGGCCTATTATTACACATCTGTCATTGAATTGTTCGGAAGCTACGAAGTAATACATCCATATAAATGAAAACAATTTAACTGCAACTCAAAAATGAATCCCCAAATAAAAATCTTATGGTTAAAGCCAATGGCGTAGCCATAAAAATTATCTGAGAGGGTTTTTCATACATTTTTTTGAAGATTGCGGCCGGTCCCAAATTCGTTGGGAAATTTTTTTCATTGGGGGAGGGGCTAACCAGGGACCTGGCGAACAGCGATTTTCCTGTAGACAACATCTCTAACGACCAAACGTCAAAAGATGCATTGTTTGTAAACAATGCTGGCGTTCCTACCGTAATAACAAACGTCAGAAGGGCTTTATTCAAATAAGGCCCGTGATATGTTGCATACTGTCAAACGCTAGTAAATAGGATTGGGGAGGCAGGTCCCTGGGATTAACTCAACCCGTCGTGGCTGGCAACGCCAACGGTTCAAGCACTTAACGACGTGTTCGGGGTATCATACAAATTCCAAACAATATATCGACAATGGTTGTTCAACAATCAGTGAAAAAGTCTTAGTTTACGTTTGCGACTTACACACTTAGAATATTTTACAGTATTCGGTAATTTTTTACCGAACTTTCAACAGCTGAATGTTCGGTAATCCAATTTACCGGATTTCTGTAAAATTTTACAGTATTTCGGTAATAAAATTACCGGAACTTGTCAAATTTTACCGAATTCCGTTAAATCGGATTACCGAACTGTTCAGCTGTTGAAAGTTCGGTAAAAAATTACCGAACACTGCAAAATTTTCTAAGTGTGTAGGCCAAAATCAAGTGAATATTATATAATATTAACTAATAATACAAATAAAACTTATCATTAACATTTCACTAGGCACATATATGTCTCATAAGCTCATAAGCTCATAGTAGAATTAAAAGGAATTTGCTCGCGTTTACTAGCGAAAATTTGAAAAAGTGTTTCAAGGTTTTATTTTTTATTTTTTAAAAAGTGATCAAATAAAGTGTTAATTTTAAATTCTCCTAGTTTCCCAATCACAATCGTTCTACTAATACGCTCAAAAAAAGGTTTTTTTTAAATAGTGTTTAAAAATAAGTGAAAGTGACATATATGTCTACACGTTAAGAAAAAAGTACCCAGCGGAGCAGTTAAGTGTGGGAAGCCAATTTTGGATATAATCATGTTTACCTACAGTTGGGTACAAGTTACTTACTTTTGGGTAAAATTTTACCCAAAACTAAGTTAGTTGAACCCAACTGTAGGTAAACATGATTATACTCAAAATTGCTTTCCCACACTTAACTGCTCCGCTGGGTACTTTAGTCAAGCAGAATTTCTTTTTGTTTGAGATGCTCATGTAAAAATCACAAAATATTCACAAGTGCTTCCAGTAGTTGCTAAGAGTAGTAGTTGCTTCTCGGGAAAAATTTTGCAAACATTAACGCAAATAAAGTTAGAAGGCTGTTTAAAAGTCAGAAACGAACGTTCATTCAGCAAACGACTTGGAGTAGCTTAAAATTGCTCGACAGCTATTTGTTTACGAAAAACCCGAGCAAGGCCGAACAGCATCAAGCAGAGTCAATAAACAGCACTATAGATCGATCCAGAACTGCTAGACATTTATGTGAAAAGGGCACTAATCCAACTGTAAGCAAAGCGATATTTTTCGATAACCGACTCTAATCCAAGTAACCACAAGCATTATATTAAAATCAACATCATCAACGCGGGATCGCATTTATTCGACATCATTAAAGCGGGATCGCATTTATTCAACAGTTGTCAAGTAATGAAGCGTTATATTAGCTTTAAGAATGTAGTGATGCATTACCAATGCAATAATGCTACTTTAGCAATGTTTTATGGAATAAAAAAAGATATAGCATTAGTTTGATCTTAGTGGGGCCCTTTTCAGCAATAATCCAACATCAATGATGCACTGGACGTAATGCATGTGCCCTTTATATGCATGCTATTATAGCCTCGTGCTTACTCGGGAAGTCTTTTCATTTAACTTGCAAATATAATGTAATAAAAAAAAACATTTAACTATAATTTTTTTCATCAAATAAGGGCCCGTGACCATTTTTAATGCAACATCTGTGAGCACTTGGGTATAAAGAGCCCTCTTGAATCGGATCCATGTCGTATGGGCCATTTAGCTAAATTATTCAAGAAGTACCATTTTTGGCATTCAATATTTATCTCGACGTTCAATGTGATTTTTGTCAAACAAATAAAACAATTTACCATTTTACGAGACGTTTTGACCTAACACTGATATGTAAACCGTTTTAAGTTTTATTTAATAGATCATGAGCATCTCCTACATCATAGTTAAATTTGAAAGTATACCTAACTTTGTAGAAAAAATATTTTTTTAGCTCATGCAGTTATTATGATGAGGCCTTCATTTTAAAGGCATTATGATTGACATGAACTGAACGCTATTCATAGGGCTTTGTTTTAATGTATTTTTAAAATTCTTCTTACGGTTTCTAGAGTTCCACGAAGATTTCTTATCTTAACTTCGAAACGGTTTTATTATTTTCTGTAGTTGAAAAAAATTAACAGTGGCCTCAACACAAAATGATGTTATAACAAGCCTTATCCCGAAGGACTCTTATAAATTCTAGATGTGGGCGTTAATTTTTCTTTTCGTGTTTTGCGGCATACAAAGATTTTAATATAATTTATTCTTACAAGATTATATGAATCTCATCAAACTCGTCAACTTGATTAGAGCAAGATAAACTGATTTAATATATAAAAAGGATTTATTAATGTAACGTTCAATTTGCTTATCGTTTTTCTCATTGTTTACATTTTAGAGTTAGTCCTTTTCAATTGTTGGTCTTGATTTTATGAATGAAATTTTGTTCATTGTTTCATGTAAATCTTCTTGTGCAATTTATCCAATGTTTACATTTTTGGACTAGAGCCCTTTCCACAAGTTTTTTTTAAATTATCAAACAGCTGGATAATCACAGCTGATTTGAAACGTCTCATGAAAAGGCCTATATTGACCTGAATACAGAAGAAAAAAAGTACCCATTTGAGCAGTTGAGTGTGGGAAGCCAATTTTGGGTATTGGTATGTTAAGGAGTGTATCGAAAAGTAGTTATAAACATTCGATGCGTTATTACGCATAAACTACTGTATATATTTTTAGCGTGTAAGCGCCATTTGCTTTGTTTACATGTCAAAAATGATTATTCGGTTCATTCATTTCCGTTGATAAAGTTGTATTCAAAATGTCGCGAATTGAATTTGAGACTAAAAAGAAAATTCTGCACACTTGGTGCACCGAAAAGGGTGTTACTTACAACCAGATTGCGAAAAGAGTAAATGTTCACCCGGCAAGTGTAAAACGCATCATCGAAAAGTTTGGTAAGGAGTGCTCCCTCAAGGATTTACCAAGAAGTGGCCGGAAACCAGGCTCCAGCAACCCCGATTTGGACCAAAAAGTTGTGGATTATATTCAACGGAACAAATCTGCCTCTACTCGCGATCTAGCCAAGAAGTTCAGGACCAGCATCGGAATGATTCAACGAATCAAGCGCAGGAATGACTTGAAGACGTACAAAAAGCAGAAAGTACCCAAACAAACTCCGGAACAAAAGTCTCGTGCCAAAACCAGGGCTCGAAAGCTGTACAGCTGCATTTTGGACAATGTCGACCAGTGCATTTTGATGGATGACGAAACATACGTTAAAGAAGATTCAAGAACGCTACCGGGGCCGCAGTTTTATACTAAATCTGTTGGGGAACGTGTGCCAACCGCAGATACGACTGTTGCGATGGAGAAATTCGGTCAGAAGGTGCTCATTTGGCAAGCTATTTGCACATGTGGCTTGCGTTCTTCAATTTTCTATACAAAAGGAACTATAAATGCTGAGATTTATCAAAAGGAATGTTTGAAGAACAGGTTGCTACCATTGTATAGAAAGCACCAGTCCCCTCCTCTCTTCTGGCCAGATTTGGCATCGGCACATTACGCCAAATCCACTCTACAGTGGCTGACGGAGAATAACACAAAAAGTTCGTAGAAAAAGACATCAACCCACCAAACTGTCCCCAGTTGCGACCGATCGAACGCTATTGGGCAATAGTCAAGCGTATATTTAAGAAGGATGGTACAGTGTCCCAAAACATGACCGATTTTAAGAAAAATTGGGCAGCGGCATCCAGGAAGTGCACAAAGGTCACTGTGCAGAATTTGATGGCAGGTGTCAAATCAAAGGTACGGGCATTCTACAGAAATGAACATGATGACTAGTTTTTCCGTTTGGATCTTTTGTAAACATGTTAAGCTATAATAAACTGAAATAGTATGTTAATTTTAACCATGTTTTCATGCCTATTTTATTATTTGGAAGTTTATAACTACTTTTCGATACACTCCTTAACCGACCCTTTGGGTATAAATAACTTACATTTCGGTAGAATTCACCCAAAAGTTAGTTATTTATACCCAACGGGTCGGTTAACATACCTATACCCAAAATTGGCTTCCCACACGCAACTGCTCAAATGGGTACTTTTTTTCTTCCGTGAACAGTCTGAGAATTTACCTACACTCCCGCGTCACTTTACTCAATTTTTGAGTACAATGATATGCTATCTCTTTTTCTCTCACGGAAATGTTACTCAATTTTCGTGAAAAAGTGGATCAACTCAAGTTTTGAGTAGATCCACTTTCTACGAAAATTGAGTAACATTTCCATGAGAGAAAAGAGATAGCATACAATTGTACTCAAAAATTGAGTAAAGTGACGCGAGAGTGTACACTCTCGCGTCACTATACTCAATTATTGAGTACAATTGTATGCTATCTCTTTTTCTCTCATGGAAATGTTACTCAATTTTCGTTAAAAAGTGGATCAACTCAATTTTTGAGTGGATCCACTTCTTACGAAAATTGAGTAACATTTCTGAGAGAGAAAAAAAAATAGCATATAATTGTACTCAAAAATTGAGTAAAGTGATGCGGGAGTGTACACGCTCGTTCAGCTCTACTCTAAATAGAGTAACTTTCACTCAGTTTCGTTTTTCCATGCTAAATGTCAAAAACTGAGTAACTTGAAATAAGCAAACTGAGTAAGTGCTACTCTGATTGTAAAAGCGCTATGATTATTAAAATAGAGTAATTAAGCTGTCAAAAGCAAACACGTGGTTCAGGCCATATGGTTCAGTCGATACATTGGATATTGATTCAGAAACGAGTTGGAAGTTGAAAGGTAAGGAAAATGTCTTTTTATGTAAATAGAACTAAAGTATCGTTTCTTAAAAGGATTTAGCAGTCACATCTCCACCAGTACTACAAGAGTCCCGTCGAACGATCACCGTCAAGCTCTTCAAGTGCGGACGATCCGGAAAAATCAATAACAGATTTTTTTTATAGAATTAAAAATTAATAAATTAAAGAATAAAAAGCACTCCATCGGAGCGCATCGGGTTTTAATGGTAATGAGTAGCGTTTACTCAGATCTATTTAATCAGCTAGATTTAGATACTGAGTAGTGTTTACTCTAGTATTGACAAGATACCTAGTTAATTAAAAATGAGTAACACTATATAGTTACTCTAATTAGAGTAGTTCCACTTTTAATGATACTGAGTCGTTTTCTACTCAGTTTTAAAAAATTACAAACAAGCGTGACCGAATAATGTTTACTCTAATTTTGACAGGTGACCTAGTTAATCAAAAATGAGTAACTCTTTAGTTACTCTAATTAGGGTAGTTCCTCCTTTAACGAAACTGAGTCGGATTTTACTCAGTTTTGAGTAACTACAAACGAGCGTGTACACAAAGAAATGACTACACGCAAAAAAAACCGCAGTAGAAACTACCATTTCGAGGGTTAAATTAAGCGCAATCACCAACAATTTTCAGCTGACTATAAATGCGTTTGATTTTACCATGCCTGCGATTAGATCTACCATGGTGCGGTTGATATCAATATGAGGTCTGTCAAATATACCACAAATGTTGAAGGTTTTACCATAAACGTAGTAAATTTGACTGAAATGTCATGGTAGTTTTAAAGATAGGCATAGTCGGTTAAAATGGTAGTTTATACTACAACATTTTTTTCTGTGTACCCATTAATGGGTACCTGTATATTTTTCGGTCTGTTGGACGGCATCAAAATTCAGTGCGACTTCTGCTTCTATCAAATGCATATGAGAATTTGAATGTACTTTCGGTGACATCGTACTATTGGTATATTCCTGTGCAATCGAAGGAAGCGGAGTTACAAATAATGCTATCATAACATAAAAATGTCATCGGGAGACTCGATTCTGTAGGTGGGTCTTACCACTACCACTAACTAAACCCATTGACGATAATTATTTTCCTATATGCACTTTGTTTCGCTTGAATGCGAATCAATTTTCCTTAGAACGGCGGACCAGGCTCTCAAAATACTGACCAAAGATTTGACCGTAACGTTGCGGCACGACGAGAAGTTGACACTGCTACCTGTCTGAGGTGAGATTTAAAAACGCAGAAGGGAAGAAGCAGTCAATAGAAATTATGTTGGGAAAGCTGGAGACGCAGGGAGTAGGAGAAGCACTAATTGGAGGAACGATACTTCCGGATTGTATCTCTATTTGAGCCGCTGTCTGTTCGGCATTCATCAGTCTATTCACACATGAAATTTGCCTCCACCAAGTCGGCAGGACGTACCCATACCCGTTTCTGAACCAAAAGGCAAGGTGACCATGGTTTAGAGTAACACGATTTGGAGAAAACTCAACCGATAGCCGATAAGATTGCCAAACTTCAGATTGTTTTGTTTTTTGCCTTTCTCCGAAGATGAAATCTGTAAAATCAACACCCCAAAGCGCTTGCAAAGGCAAAACTCCGACCTGACGTCATTTTTTGGTCTGGATAAGCTGGATTTCCGCTTGGAGAAACTACGAATCCTGTTGGACAACGGTGCAGAAGTGTTGAACGGGGAACTAAAATAGGAATATCAACCTCCTTCAGTACGAGAAACTCAAAAAACAGGTGATGCACGTATGTTGAACGGTGTTGATATATTATAAATTGCAATTAGAATCCAAAAGTACGATATAGTGAATAAAAACTGCTCAAATGCGTCAGATCGATTTGGTGTCTATGTCGCACTTATTCACTTGTTCAATCGTTTCCTTCTGATTAATAGAGCAAACTTTCCCAGAGAATATTTTCTCTCTCTCTCTCTCTTCTTAGTATCAAAAACTTTGATTCACAGTGTGAATCGAGTAAAATCCTACTAGATTCCTGCTGCGACAATTGTCTTAAGTGCTTTATTTCACTTTTTGTATATGCTGTTCATACCTTTCCTAGAAAAATCAATCAGTGCTCTTATTGTTTATAAAATTTTGATTCATTGGGGTATTGTTCTAATTTATTCATTATTAAATTACAGTGGTGAAGATAAATTCTAACAGTACGATGATTCCAACAATCCAGAGCACGCCAATCGACAATATAAGATCGCCGTTATTACTGCCATTCGATAGGAATGTCATGACTTTCTCTGTTTCCTATTCAACAACAAGGCAAGCATTATCTGAAGGTGGTGCAAGCCAAACCTATATATTTCAACAACCATCAACTTCGCAGCAAACAAATTCAGCCGTTCACGTTCACTTAAGAGCGGTGAAAGTACAGGATGCCAATGAAGAAATTATCGATCAAAGTTCTGTGGAAACTGATAATCCTATGGTTAACGAGCGTCACGCAATCCAGCCATTGAATTTGGTGCCGAAGGGCATGGCCTTCGCTGCATCCACTCCAGCAAGAATAGTATTATTGCCTAAAAGTGTTGGGAATCAAGATGTCTCATCCCAACAACCGTCCACTTCACACCAAATTAGTTCAATCATTCATTACGAAGTGGTTAAGGTGCTGAATAACAATGAAGAAGTTCTCGATTTGACATCGGTAATCGAAGCAGATGATGATCCCATTGCTAAAGAAAAACGATCTCCTAATGTGACGAATAAGCGGCCAGAGGCTGTAGAAGTACTGAAAAGTAACAAAAACCATGCTTCGTCAGAAATGAAGTTCAGATGCTTTGAAATAAACTTGAACAAGATGAGCGATAATCTTTTGACAAAGCTCAATCGTTTGCAAGAATTCAAAAGCAATAATTCAGAGGCTCCAACTCCAACAGAATTGCGAATAACGAAAAGTGACACAACCAACAGCATCGTTGATCAGCTTAGAGCAATTTACACTGAAATCAAGGCCAGCGTTATGGAAGCAATTTTTAAACAGTTGCTTAGAAAGTATCCATGCCTTGAATTAGTCGATGTCGACGGATTCAAGAACGTAATGAGCCACGTTGTCATCACCAAAAGCGTTGTCATCAAATGATTACCAAAATGCATACCTTAACCGATTCAGAAACTCATCCGAACAAGTGATTTTGTCAACGAACAAAGGTCGAAACATACGTGCCGGTACACTGAAAAGTTATTGGAAAACAGACAAGTTTCTTGAAACGTTCCAAGTATTTGTACGTTATCAACTAAATGAATCATAAGATCTCAAGCAACTGCTGTCAGACTTTCCAGTATTCCGGCGAAGAGGATTGATGAACTACCACTTTTTTCAAGCTACGGGGATTTGTGTAGATGATCTACGCAAATATTTCGGAATGAAGCGAGCAAAAATAATAAACTATTCAGAAACTGGACGGAAATTCGTGAAGCTAAACAACGAGTTTTTGGCTCGCCTTCTTGGGGAAGACATCAATGATTTGATGTTGGACATAGAGGTATGTTAAATATAACCCATTGTGATATCTTTTATAGATACCAACTCACGTCTCTTGAGGTTCGATATAATCTGATTTTTATTTCAGCTTTCTGTTTACATGTTACTTAAATTCTACACATTTATGATTCTCTACACTCCCGCGTCACTTTACTCAATTTTTGAGTACAATTGTATGCTATCTCTTTTTCTCTCACGGAAATGTTACTCAATTTTCGTAAAAAGTGGATCTACTCAAAAATTGAGTTGATCCACTTTTCAACGAAAATTGAGTAACATTTCCGTGAGAGAAAAAGAGATAGCATACAATTGTACTCAAAAATTGAGTAAAGTGGCGCGAGAGTGTACACTTAGGTACACTCCCGCGGCACTTTACTCAATTTTTGAGTAAAATTGTATGCTATCTCTTTTCTCTCACGGAAATGTTACTCAATTTTCGTAAAAGTGGATCTACTCAAAACTTGAGTTGATCCACTTTTCAACGAAAATTGAGTAACATTTCCGTGAGAGAAAAGGAGATAGCATACAATTGTACTCAAAAATTGAGTAAAGTGGCGCGGGAGTGTACACGCTCGTTCAGCTCTACTCTAAATAGAGTAACTTTCACTCAGTTTCGTTTTTCTATGCTAAATGTCAAAAACTGAGTAACTTGAAATAAGCAAACTGAGTAAGTGCTACTCTGATTGTAAAAGCGCTATGATTATCAAAAGCAAACACGTGGTTCAGGCCATATGGTTCAGTCGATACATTAGATATTGATTCAGAAACGAGTTGGAAGTTGAAAGGTAAGGAAAATGTCTTTTTATGTAAATAGAACTAAAGTATCGTTTCTTAAAAGGATTTAGCAGTCACATCTCCACCAGTACTACAAGAGTCCCGTCGAACGATCACCGTCAAGCTCTTCAGGTGCGGACGATCCGGAAAAATCAATAACAGAATTTTTTTTATAGAATTAAAAATTAATAAATTATAGAATAAAAAGCACTCCATCGGAGCGCATCGGGTTTTAATGGTAATGAGTAGCGTTTACTCAGATCTTTTAATCAGCTAGATTAAGATACTGAGTAGTGTTTACTCTAGTATTCACAAGAGACCTAGTTAATTAAAAATGAGTAACTCTTTAGTTACTCTAATTAGGGTAGTTCCACCTTTAACGAAACTGAGTCGTTTTTTACTCAGTTTTGAGTAACTACAAACGAGCGTGTAGGAGGTGCCTGGAGTTGCTTCTTATTTTTGCTTAACCAATAAGGGATCGGTTTGAAAAAGAGAAATCGACGCTAAAGCCAAAACGAGAAAGAGAGTTTGTCGCCAACACGTGTAACATGATGCGCTTGGTGCTGGTCGGTCATATCCATGCGTACGCAATAATTTATTGATTGGGAAAAAGTGTTCGTATGGGAACTTTGTGTTATGATAGAGAAGGAGTCAAATTACGTTTGGTCTGATTTTTGAAGTGGCAATAACATGGATCGTTGTTCTACGTTACATGAGTAAAAGTTTAAAAGTTTTTGCAATAATTTTGCTTGGAGTGGAGGTTTACCCTTGTACAACAAAGTCATCAATTATAAACCTTCACGAAGCTAATGGTTTGAAGTGTGGAACTTGCGATTATAAAATGTGGGAATGTCTGGTTTTGTAAAATGTGTTGATATAAGGATTTCTATCTTGTGGGAAAGTCTGGAGCCTTCAAGTATGTGATAATGATGATTTGGTTGAAATTTGTGGCATGCATGTTTCTGTGTCTTTTGCACTCAACATAATTTTGAATTATTAAATATGTTACAAGTAAATATGCTACACCTTCCTCCTTTAGGAGAATGATGTAATAAAATGAAATCATGCGGCAAAAGCTTTTCTCAAAGAACCTCTCTAAAATTATTCTTAATTTTAATGCTATCCAAATTTCGCACTTTTTAGTTCAGGACTTAGAATTTTCACTTTATCCATTTTGCTCAATGATTTTTTTTCTAGTTCATTATTTTTTTTATGGATTTTAGGCTCGGTTTATACTTAAAGTAATTAGTCATATAATATATTTTTCTTTTATCAAAATTTTGTTTTGAAATTTATTTAAATTTTTTCGTTCTATTTTTGTGAACTATTGTTTCTTTTTGTGATTCTCTATGTTTGATTTTACAGTTTGGGTTGTCTATTTCTGTTACTATGAATGGTCCTTTGTAAAATGGATCGAGTTTTTTACGGTTTTCATTGCTAAGATATACAAGATCTCCTATTTTTAATTCTGTTGAATTAGTGGCATACGTCTTGTCGTTTTTCCTTTTGTTGAAAAAGATTTTTCCAAGTATTTGTGTTCGTATTTTGTAATCTGAATTTAAGTTCTTGTAAGTATTGTTCAGGATTGTATATTGGTTGAATAAATGAATTGTTATCTTGTAAATCATGAGGTAATATAGCTTTTCGTCCGAAAACAAGCTCGTAAGGAGTATATCCGTGTTCAGTATTAGGTGTAGTGTTATATGAAAAAGCATAAAATCTAGTCCAATCATCCCAGTCAGAATGATGAACATTGGTAAAAGATCTAAGATACTCATTGAGACATCTATGATTTCTCTCCAATGCTCCTACACACTTAGAAAAATTTACAGTATTCGCTAATTTTTTACCGAACTTTCAATAGCTGAACGTTCGGTAATCCGATTTACCGGATTTCGGTGAATTTTTACAGCATTCCGGTAAAAAAATTACCGGAACTTGTCAAATTTTACCGAAATCCGGTAAATCGGATTACCGAACTGTTCAGCTGTTGAAAGTTCGTTAAAAAATTACCGAATACTGTAAAATTTTCTAAGTGTGTATAGTCTGAGGATGATAAGCTGTTGCTAATGTTTGTTTTATTTCTAATAATTTACAAATCTGTTGAAATACTTCATTATTAAACTCAGTACCTTGATCAGATTACAATTAAAGAAAATTTCCGTAAATCAAAATAAAATTATCAACTAATGCTCTGGCCATAACGGTGGCTTCCTTAGTTGGTACTGGTATCAGCACAAATGTATTTTGTTAGATTACATTGTATAGTTAAAATATATCGATTTCCGTTATTTGCCATACCAAATGGTCCTGCTGTATCAATCGAAAGTAATTCGAAAGGTTTAGTAGGAGTTGTAGTTATGACAGTTGGTTCCTTAGTATGTCTATGAATTTTGTTAAGTTTACATTTTTCACAACTTTTCACAAAATCCTTGATGTCTCTTAATTAAAGATATAATCTATATTGTCCAATATGACCTCCAATGGGTGTCATGTGATTATTTATCAAAACGTTCCTTATGTCTTCATCTATTGGAAGGAATTTCGGTGGTTGAAATAGTATTAATTGATAACTAGAAATAACTCTGCTAGCGATTACTTTTAATGTTTCAATCGAAATTGATGTAAAAATCTCATCTTCCAACGAGATGGTAACCATGGTTCTTTTATATTTTTTCAATAACTTATCGAGTTCTAGAAGTGCAAACTCTAGTGCTTGACTTCCATTTGTATTTTTTTGTACGCGTGATTTATGTTTATATTAATTTCTCCTAAAATTTTTCTATAATTACGATTAACTAATGTCATCTTCAATTGATTATGGTGCGCAACACAACCAATCTTTAGATATTTTCTAATTTCGAAGGATTCTCGGTTTGCCAAGCTGTAAGGTGATTAATCTCACAATCTAACACCGTTGAATTTTTCGGGTTTTTTTCGAAATAGTGGATTTTCATTTTCTTGCCATGGCTCTAGTGTTGACCATGAGCACAGATAATGATTTTAGATCTTCTGAATTTACGGGTATGCGAGATAATGCATCAGCACATACATTGGATTTACCTGCTAGAAACTCAATATTAAAATTAAATTCTTCAAGGTCTAATCTCATTCTAGTTAACTTTTATGTTGGGTTTTTCATACCGAATAAATAAACAAGTGGTCTGTGATCCGTTTTCACAGTAGACCGCCGACCATACAAATATGATTTAAATTAATCAACAGCCCAATGAATAGCTATCAATTCCTTTTCAATTATGGGTTTATTTCGTTCTCCTTGAGTGAAATTCTTGCTAGCAAAAGCAACTGGCAGACTGGTAGACCAGTGGTAGTTCACCTTCTGGATAAATTTGAGAAAGAACTGCGCCACAAGCGACATCAGAAGCGTCTGTGGTCAAAATAAATTCTTTCGAAAAATCTGGGTATCGCAATATATGCGGTTCCATTAAAAGTTTTTTCAATTTCTGGAAACTGTATTTCTGGGTTTCTGTCCATTGCAATACTGTTCCTTTTTACCCTTCTTACATCAATAGAAGGTTATTAAGATCGCTTGAAAACTCGACTTTTTATCCGAGGACTCACAGGGCCGAGTGTCATATACCATTCGACTCAGCTCGACGAGCTGAGCACATGCCTGTGTGTATGTATGCATGTAAGTGTGTGTGTGTGTGTGTGTGTGTGTGTGTGTGTGTGTGTGTGTGTGTGTGTGTGTGTGTGTGTGTGCGTTACAAATAATGTCACATCGCTTTCTCAGCCATCTGTGAACCGATTTCAGTTCTGCTGACGGCAAATGGAAGCTACAACATTCCCATAGAACCCTATTGATTTTTTTCATTCGGGCATTTCGTTACGAAGATATGAACGAAACAGTACTTGAAGGCCTATTATAATAGTAATCCTATTATAACAGTAATCCAATTACATACTGAGCTTATTTGTGTACCGATTTTGTTGATGCCAAATCAAAGCTATGAAATCTCCAAATAACTGGTCAAAATTTCATTATGATTGGACAATCCTTCATGGAGATATGACCAAAACAATACCTGAGAGCACATAATTGTGAGATGAAAATATACTCGTTGCAGTGCAAACCGAACAAGACCAATCACACCAATCGATGCCGCTTGCATTCTATTGTGTCACATCTGTTGCGTTGTATAGCACATACAGTCCACATACAGCCACACTATGCGACTGTATAGAATTAGAGCAGCATCGATTGGCTCGAGTGGTCTGGTTTTGAACTGCAACGAGTATATTCGAAAATTACACAAAGTCTCCGTTTACTATATTCATGTACTTATTAAGCATCTTGAATCCATATCGATAATTAAAATTGACGCTTAGGATTGTCTAATAATTCATTCTCTGGACTGATTATATGAAATTTCTAAAATTTATGTAATTTCCCTTGTATATAACTAACATAAACAGGCTGTTACAGACTATTAATGGCAATATGTTAATCACTTCGATGAACAATACGTTCAGGATTGACAAATAGTTAATTTTATTAACTGAATGTATGACATATCGAATGTTCCTGGATCTTTCTGGGATTTCGAATGAAAATATCTATCTAGTACATTATTGGCCACATTTGAGTTCGTTATTCTGGTGAAGTGTAAGAAGGGTTCAGTCTCACCATCGGTGGATTAATGCGGGTTTTTAATAATGCATTTAGTGGTCTTGCTATATCGGCAAAATTTGGCACGAACTGTCGGTTGTAATTGCAGAAAGCTACAAATCTACGTACTTCATCAATATTTGCTGGTTTAGGATAGTTCTTTAAGGCTTCAAATTTAGAGTCATCTAGAAGAATTCCTCTATCCGTAATTTTGTGTCCAAGATAAGTCACTTCACTTAAGAAAAAATACATTTTGCAGGATTTAGTTTGAGATTATACTGTCTCAAACGCTCAAATACTTTCGCTAAATTTTTAAAGTGATTGTTTTCTGAACAACCAATGACAATTATGTCATCAATGTAAATGAATGCACATTCGGGGTTTAGTCCTGCCGTAGCGATGGTCATCATTCGCTGGAAGCTATTGGGACTAATATTCAAACTTTTAATCTTTTAAAATAAAAATGGCCATTAGGGGCGGAAAAAGCTGTGTACTTCCTAGACTCTTGATCTAGCGGTATTTGGTGGAAACCAGACATTAGATCAAGTGTACTGAAGTACTTTGCTCTCCCTTATTGATCTAAAATTACATCTATTTTTGGTAATGGAAATTTATCTGCCAATATCTTTTTATTTAATTGCCTAAAATCAACTACCATTCTCCATTTTTTGAACTATTGCCTGATTTCTTAGGCACTAAGAGAATTAAGTGAATTATACGAAGAAACTGATGGCTCAATGATGTTATCGTCCAAAAGTTTTTGAATTTGTTCTGCCATTTCATCTCCTTGTGAGTGAATGGTCTTAAAATTGGGAATATAGACCGGTACTTGGTCATTTAAAACAATGTTTTGAGAATAAAAATTGTTATGGGTCAATTTTTCATTTTCCAAACTGAAAATATCTGAATATTCTTCTATTAACTTTTTTAATGATGAATGAACATATGAGGAACTTCATTAAGATTAATTTGCGAAAGAATGCTTTGAATTCTTTCCTTTTGGTTATATACATTTCCTTTAGATTTGTTTAGCTTAACATAATTGCTTAAAGGTTCACATTTAGGGTTAAAGTTCGAAATTGCTACTTGTTTATGCGTTGTATTTACCAAGTTTATGTACGGTGAATTAGTTGATACAATAGTGTTTCCACAGAAAACACCTGGCAGTATTTCTTGTGAAAGAACAAGTGTATCTTCATTTACTCCAAAATGTGATAATTTTCTTATTACTTCACATCTAGGTGGTATTATTATACAATTATTTATTTTATCTTCAATTGGTACAGAAATTGAATGATTATGAAAATTAAAATTTAATAACCAATTTCCATAATCGATGGTATACCTGAATTTGACTAAAAAATCACGTCCAAGTATACCGTCTGTAGGTAAAGGAAAGTTATCATTTACTAATTGAAAAGCATGTGCTAATTTAAGATTATTATCAAACGTAAGATAAGTTTGAGCTTCAGCTAAACTCCAACTGTTACGCCTGTAATTTTAAGTTGTTTATTTAAATCTACTATTTGCATTTGAGGAACTTTTGTAACTTTAAATAATGATAAATCAGCTCCACTATCTACAATAAATGGACATTTACCGTTTGTCATTTGGACATGCAAGGTCAGAAAGTTAACTGCGTTCAAGTTTATTGTATAAACTGTGGTTGGGGTGTTGGACCCTGGTTTGCACGGCATAAAAAAAATTAAATTTTGCTGTGGGGTTCCTGCTGGAACTGCAATTTATTGCAAATTTTGTTCCTGAGAAATTGGTCCAAAAGGCATATTTTGTATCATTCGTTGTACTTGTGCTGCATTTGCAGTACATATCTGTCGAGAACGATTGTCCCGTCGACCACTTCTATTATTATAATTATTAAAACTATTATTGTAGTTCCGATTTTGATATCGTCCTTGTTGTCTGTTATTGGTTCTATTATTGTATTGATTGTTTCTATCCCGTGGAGTACCAAAGTTTCCACCACGGCTGTAAAACCTACGGCCACCGTTATTTCTGCCAAAGTTGCTACAGTTGTGTCTTTGCGTATTATAAGTTATTATTTGTGCAGAGTTTAGTGAATTTGTTTGGGTGGATTGGATATTTTCTTGCACTTTTTGTACAGCTTCCTTTATA
>JASCZW010001253.1:0-83156 GCA_034211315.2 Aedes japonicus
AGACCACCCCATGAAATGCAAGTTATAGCAGTGAGCACTGAGTGCTGAACGCACTGAGCACTGAGCACTGAGCACTGAGCCCTGAGCCCTGAGCACTGAGCACTGAGCCTGGGCCCACAGGCACTGAGCACTGAGCACTGAGTACTGAGCGCTGAGCACGCATGAGTACTGAGTGCTGAGCACTGAGCAATGAGTGCTGAGCACTGAGCACTGAGGTGCTGAGCAATGATTGCCGAGCACTGAGCACTGGGCATTGAGTTACCGAGCTCTGAGCTCTGATTTATGAGTGTCTAGTGCCTAGCACAGCACTGAGCAATGAGCACTTAGTGCTGAGCACTGAGCACTTGAGTGCTGAACACTGAGCACTGAGCATTGAGCACCGAGTGCTGAGGACTAAGCAAGAAGCTGATTTTCAACTCATCAGCAACAATTATGAATTATTGTTTGATTTTTTTTTCGCGAAAACGTCGAAGCAAAAAATAAAACACGTCAGTTTCAAAGCACGGCTTGCTGCCACCAAAGCTCTGAATGAGGAGTGGCACGAAAATACAGTACGAAGCATCAGTTATACAATCAGACACCGGCAACAAAGCAAAATAATTTTGCAGAGAGGGGTGTGGCTATTTCTGTATTCATCATGAAATGGAACTAAATGAAATGAAAAAAAGAAGATAATTCGAAAAATTTGTTACTCGTTTTTGAGGACCCGGATAGGGAAAACAATATTTTCAACCAATTTATGCAGAGATTTGTATAGGAGCAAAAGTAGGCAATTTTAAAGCAAAATAGCACTTAATTGTTATTTCAATGCAAAATTTGTCTGGTCAAATTGTATAAATAAAGTTGTTGTGGAACCGAGAAATTACCTCCTTCGATCTAGTGAAATGGCTCCCCAACACTTGACCGGTGTGATTGGGTTTGTACCTGAGTGCGATTGACAGCTTCCTTTTTACCAGCTCCCGCTGGCGTTCGGGAATAATTCTTCTTGGAAAAATTCAAAACACTGGCGGACAAATTAAAAACTCTATTATTTTAAAACTCATAACAAACTGCATTTATTTTTGCCTTAGAACTAACAAATTTTGTTCTTATAAACTAAACACGTTTAAAAAAATCTTGGCCATGAGAAGGCCACTACGCGCGCCTGTGGTCCAGTTGAACGTCTAAAAGCAACTAAAAACTAGGAACGAAACTTTGAATTTTGAAAAGGAGCCACGAGCCCCTAAAATTGGACATCGCTCCTAACTCCACTCCACTTATCTCACGCGAACATATCCACCACTGCAGTTCCAAGTGGATGCGCTCTCTTGCGTTCTCCTGGGTGACGATCATAGCTCTCACCAGTAACACATTGTCTCTGCTAGAGATATGGATAGACTCGGGTGGTTGTATACCTCGCCAGATCACCATCGGTATCTATCCACACTCCATTCAGCTGAACATTTAGCTATAGATGACCTGCTGTCTGAATGTTTGCTGGACCGCAGGCAATCTATTGTTTTGCAATCCAATGATCAGCAGCAGATGTACGCGCGTAGTTAATTGCACCAAGGTTGTAGTTTCGGGGCAAGTGGCGATACTGTTTCACAACAAAAGTCATTGTGTTCAGTTGAACGAGAGTTATTAGCGTTAAAAACCCTCTCACTTTTGAAATTTTGAAATGATACACGGTATAGAAAAAAGAAACGTAGTCCTACGTTAAAACAAGTTTATAGTTTGAAAAATTTCAATGAACACCTGATATGAAGAAAATACTAAAGAAGCTGTGTTATCGTCAACGAAGCTCTTAATCAGAAGATACTGATGCCTTGTTAGCTTTGCCTCAACAATCAATGACAAGAGATCATCAGGATTAACTTCGAAATTTTCATCAACCGTATCATGACGCAAGATATTTAACGTGGATTGATCACACTTTCGAAGTTGGGCTAATATTCGTCACTTGGAGCGCTTTCTGCATTCTTCAACATTCTTTATAGGGCAACCACGTAAAAGAGATGGTTGTTTTTGCTGTTTGGTGGGTGGAAATAAACATCCTCTGTTGCATTAAGCCAGCACGGTACCGATTAATCAATTTCAGCTTATTTCGTTGAATTGCATTTCCACATTGCGGAAAGTTTCTTACATACGTAAATGTTTTCAACTCACACAAGCACAAGCGGTTGGAATATTTCATTTAGTACTTTTCTGGATTTTTCTGAACCTGTGCCATCTTCAGACACCTAAATTTCGAAAAGATGTATTCGAGAGATGGAATGCACCTCCCAATATCATGAAACAGAAGCATATTAAAAAAAAAATACTGCTATTGTTATAAAAGATTTTTTCATACCGTTCATGATTTGCTGATTATCCATTGTCAAATAAGAGATATTTTATAATTCAACCTTCAATTTCAGGATGTTTTGTCAAACAACAAAACATGTTATAATTTCAAACTGTAATCCATGAATTACTACAATTGATCCAATTTTCATCAATTTAAGCCCAATTCAGATAGATGCTTTTTGAAAAATGCAAAGCGTCAATTTTTATGAAACAGTATAGGAAAGGCTTGTAAGATGGAACACGATCCGTTTTTTGCTCGTAACATGTAAATTTTTTTTTTTTTCGAGGATTTTTCGAAAGAGGAACTAAAGGGCTCCAAGTTTGTCCACGGAACTGATTATTTTTAGTCATAAAAAAAAATATGGCCAATTTTCGAAATTTATCGAAAATAGCAATTTCAAAAAATGTATTTTTATTTTTCAATTTATTATTGATTCCATGGCATTTTTAAACATAAAAAATGTCATTAAAACGAAAAAAATGTGTTCATTCGTACAAGCTCAACAGTGTTCCATCTTACAAACATGACGCCATAAACACAAAACATAAAAAAATTGTTTCACTTTACGATTTGTTTGGAAATGCCTATGGATCATAAAAATACACCAAAAATGCTAGCCAATACAAATGTTAACCTTTTGATATTGATGGGAAATGTCCACTTACTAAGCACAAGAAATAATTGCTATTTTAATTATTTCACCACTTTCGAACAATGAAACCCGGAAGAGCTAGATCGAATGAGTGTATTCTCTCCAAAAGCAAATGCAATTTGAAGAATAGTAAAAAAATGAGGTTAACACTTGTCAGCATACTTGTCCCTCTCCTCAGTGGAATACAAGAGCGAATATACCACTTCCTCTTCTCTTTTTGTCCATGCAGGAGCGCTGCACGCAGCAGCATACTCACCACACTCTTCCTTTATCTGTAGTCTTTGAAATAGAGCTGCGCGGTGAAATTAAATCACTTGCCTCTGAAAGCCACTGGCGAGTAAACTCAGCGCTCTGAAACGCACTGCAGTGAATACAGAGAACCGCACCCCAGAGAACTCTGGAGTGCGTTAACTGGTTAGATACACTGATGTTGATTCTCTAAATAAGTAGATTAGCAAGCGCGTTTGTGAATTGTTTGTCGTTCAGGTTCCGGTTTTCATTGTTATTCATTTCGGTTATGATATGTTCGTTATAACGTATAAATTTGACCTTGGGAATAAAGGATTGCAGATTCTTGTAATGGAGCATGTACGAAACCATAGGCAATAATATTACCTTTGAAAATACATTATCTTGCATAGGGTAAGGCTGCAATTGTTGCGGTACCTTTGAAGCATTAGATTTCTATAGTTGTGAATGGAGACTCCATAAGCAACTATAGGAACCTAACATTCACCCTATACAGGATAAATAGATTAATGTTTAAGGAATGGGAGTGTGGGTGTCTTATGCGTGGTTAAACGCGCCACAACCCTAACCATAATGTATTTCCTGGCGACGACGGATAAAACGCTCTGCGCGTTGCTAAGCAAGTGCACAATAGGACGGCTCCATATAAAGCAGTGGCCTTAACTACATACAATATTTGAATTTAAAATTAATACATTGATTAAAAATTCACATATTCTAGGGGAGAGGGAGTAGTTTTGGACACTTTTTCTTACAATTTTTCATATATTTTGTGAACGTCGCCAGAGATCCTGAATTCATTCTAGTTGTCATTTGGACATCGAAGCATCATAAGAGTGTGTTAAAGGTGTGCGTTTATGCAATTTTGAGTTGTTTATTTGCATTTCGGAAAAATACATATTTGTCCGGATGTGCCCCGTACGTGGGGTAGTTTTGGACAGTCATGGGGCACATTCGTAAAACGAAAATAACTTACACAGATTCATGAAATTTTTAGTTTTCTACCTATTTCTAACCTACAGACCAAGGCTGAGGTCCAATGACAAAACTTATAACTCTAGACTAACATTTGAAAAGAGGGGAAAGCGAAAATGTGAAGAAATCATATTATGTTGGAGCTACAGGCAAGCTACTCTAAACTCGAAAAGTAACATTGTTTCTTTTATATAAATTGATAAAAAATGAAATTCCTCAGTTCATCTATATGATGCATTGGGTAATTACATCTGGCCAACACAGTGAATTTTAATATTTTCTTAAGCTTAAGCAAGTAGGAAATCACTATGTTTTGTGCCAGTATATTCATCAGTTGTGTGATTACCAGTCATCAACTGTACCGACTGTATCGACTTTGTACAAATATAAGCATCTGAATGTGCCCGAGTGCGACCCAGGTGGGCTGTAATGTAAAATCTTTGATGTAGAAGGAGATGTTCGCTCATCACCATGAGGCACCAAGAGTGAACAACTATGTTTTTGGCTAGAATTGAAAGATATGAAGAGAAAGTTTTTGATAGTTCCGCTAGTGTGCGGCAGGCTTGGAAACATAGCAGATGTTTTAGGAAAATTGAGCGAAAAGGGCATGTGTATTATACTGGTAGGGACCAGTATCGCATCGCTTCACGGTGTTTCTCTCCGAGGTCTCTACGTTGGAGACGACGAGCAAAACTTTAGTGATCGTCAGTCGGTGCGAATCAAAACAAACCCAAAAGAGGAGAGAGTTCCTCTCCCATGTGCGCATCAGTAAACAGAGTGCACACAATAGATCGCTAGAATAACTATACAAGCCACAGTGGTACATGAGCGTCTTCCAACCGGACATTTTTTGCCTGTTGAAGTGGCGGACTTAGTCCGTGCTTTAACCTACCCCGCAGTGGGATGTTAGACAAAAAATGTCGTTGGTTCGAGTACCACTGTACACATGCCCTTTTCGCTCAATTTTCCTAAAACATCTGCTATGTTTCCGAGCCTGCCGCACACTAGCGGAACTATCAAAAACTTTCTCTTCATATCTTTCAATTCTAGCCAAAAAACATTGTTGTTCACTCTGGTGCCTCATGGTGATGAGCGAACATCTCCTTCTACATCATAATCGTTACCTCGCACGGAGAATATATAACATAACAATTAATGTATGTAAAATCTTTGCTTTTTGGCGCTATACGGTATACCGACTGCTTTACGAGTTAACGAATGTACTCAGATAGAACCAATGGTGTCAGAAATGTTTTGCATGGTGTGCCCGGAGTGAATCGCCCCTAGAGCTTTAATTAATAATTTGATATTTTTAGTCAAGCCCGTTTTATTTGACATGTATCCACTGTTCATTTAGCGTGTAAACAACAAACAAAAATAAGTCGCTAACTCACAAATTTAATGACAGGAAAGCCAGAGTATTCAGAGACTCAGTCAGTAAGGGTATTTCTACGGCGAACACTAGTGTTAGGCTCCGAACAGCAAAAAGGGACCCGAAGCGGAACGATAACCATGCAAAAAATACCCGATTCAAATGAATTTGCTTGCCGATTACAAAATTATTAATCTTCATATATAAACTGGTTAGCCATTTTGGCGTCATTTGAAACGTCGTAATCAGAGGTTTGGAAAAAATTGCATAAAAGAAGAACTATTTACTCCTCAAATAGTTTGTTTTGAAACTGTTTGGGTGAGAAATGTTGAATCTACTCTTTTAATATTGCAGTGCCACGGATGGCAAGAATTATAAATACCCATTTGAATCTGATCGCGAAGCAAGACACATTTCTCTGATATGACCGCAGATTGTACAGCAAGACCCAAAAAATGATCTGCAAAATTTTGACGTAATAGGTATGTGTCCATTGACTCAGCCTGTTATGCATACCATCGATTACATTATTTGATTATAACTTCCTAAAGTTTGTCAAGCTGAGATTCAACGTAATCTACACTTGCTAAGATAAGACATTTGGTAGTATGTATCATGAAAACTCTTTCTATAAAGTCAGAAACAAGGGATGTAGATTTAATGTCGGTCAACAGGCGTCTAATTGGGTCTATTCTTCGATGCAACTTCGAAAATTACACGGAAGTGAACAACTATAAGATGATTAATATTGTCTCAATTGCTTTGGATTACATCAGTCATCCTAAAAGCAACATGATATTGTTGATTATTGCTAAATTAATGACACATTTTGTACAAATGAAAGGAGCTAAGCTCAACATTACATCCCATTATCCTAACATAAGTACGGATTCTGTTTTTTTTTGGTTTTCAATGAATTTTGCAGAAATTTGTGTTTCATTTGTATGGGAGTCTCCCCTTTCAGAGAAGGGAGGGTCTCTTACCTATCATAAGAACATTCTCCATTCCCAAAAACCCCAAGACAGAAACATGTGGTAAGGCATTGAACAATTTCGAATGTGCCCCATCAACACCCGAAACGAATAACTACTAAAGAAATAAGCCTTATATTTCTCCATTATTATCTTATTATCACGTTTTTTCCTTGTATATCGGTTAACAACTTAGGTGGAGTAGTTAAACATCTAAGACATTCACAAAGAAATTGAAAAAATCCTCACAACTTTTACTCATAAGTTTGGAAACATGCATAAAAAGGGCACTGAAGATTTTCTAAAGATTTGGCTCTGCAGAACGGTCTCTCAAGAGGACACCAGCGAGAACTGAGTGGGTGCGCTCGAGAGCACAATTCGTTCATTTCACTCGAGAGCGTGCTCTCAAATTTTCACCACAAATGCTCTCAAGAGACTCCCTCTCACACTTGGCTTGTTTTGCACTCATCGTAAGCGTGGTGATTTGCTCGCCAGTGTGGCAACTGGTTCATCCCCAGAGGAGGCAAGCAATATGCATGTGAGAGGCGCACTTGGGTGAAATGCCATGTATGCTTGTCAGCGCGATCGTTCTGTCGCTATGAATGTCAAAAGTGGCACTGTTTCATCTAACAAGGCGTTCCATCTTACAAGCCGTTCCTCTAAAAGTAATAAATGGACGGGTGCTTTTTGCATTCCGAAATTATGCTTTGAAAAAAAATGCATTAGAATTTTTCGAAAATACATCAATCCGAGTTGAGCCTTAATGATGTATACTGAATTTGTTAAAATGTCTCTTGTTGGTCATGTGATCTCAATTTTCAACCAAATGTAATGCAACAAGTTAACAAAATATCACAAAAAAACAAAGAAAAATAGTATTAGAAATGCCTCATCTATCATGAGGACAAAATCTAGAAAAGAAAATCGCGTTATAACAGAATTGCGCCTACTCAGTTACCAAACACAACCATGTATGAGGTATAAGGCACTTAAACGATCCACAACAAACCAAGTCAATACTCCCAACGAAGTTTTGTTGAAGATTCGTTGAGAGGAATCGAGGGAAAAAGATGTGGCATAATGATTTATGTAGATACGTTCTAAATAATAGGAAAGTGACAATTAATTGATAAAACTAACCACCGCAAAACTGGGCGCAGAAATGCGCAGCTGGATCTTACAACAAATCGAAGTCAATACTTTTTGGCAAGTGTTGGTGATGGTTTGGTGAGGAGAATCGAGGGGGAAAGTTGTTTTTGTATATTCCAATTATTCTCTTTTATATTGTCAGTAGACACTATTTTGAGTGCATTTCTACTGATCAAAATTGTAAATATCAACACTGTAGTTGGCATAAACTTTCAAAGTTAGCTTTATTGAAGGCAAATATCCATGAAAATATACACACTACTATTTATAAAAAAGTTCTACTGACGATTAAATGAATGCTATATATCAATAATACACTGTTGAGGTTTGAATACCAATTACACTCACATATACGACCGAGTTTTGGAAAATTTCGTTTTAAATCGTCAAAATCAAGTGTTGAACATTGAAATATACATCTTAAAGAAGCAATGCCATGATAGAAACCCGTATTCCTCGAAGTCAAGTTTTTGTATAAATGGCCTTGAGAGGAACCACTGTGCGTCGGCAGAAAGAAGACAACAGTTTTTCCTCGCCGTTTTCTACCATCCGCGTTCGCTTGAACTGTAGTTGTAATCGAGTGTGCAATATAAAAAAATCGCAGGAGGCGATATACGTTTACCACCACTTTCGGGAACAAACACATCTTGTAAGGACAGTGAAAATGTTTCAACGACCATGCGTCCCCTCTAAACTGAGACGTTCGATGTAGACTGACGAATGCTATTTGATTGGTAGCGATAAATTTTACTTGTTCTAAAATCCACTTAGCATGTACGTCATCGCTTACTTGAACCAATTTCAAACATTTATTCCACCCAATTCCGATCAAACAGCATTCCGTATAGCACAGTCGAAAACTCATCTCAATCCCGCCAACAGCAAACAATAACGGTCAGATGCCAGTAGATATAATATTAATTGGAAAAACTTTTGAGGTGTGCAACAGGATAACATATTTACGAGTATGTCTTACATTATCCTTGGAAAGACGATCAACAAATAGACAACGATTCGTAAATGCGTGTAAAGCAAGTCGAACAGTTTTAGATTTTTGTAAAAAATTCAACCGCTCTTGGGGATTAGGGCAGTTGATATACAAAACAATGATAGCCCCATCAATAATATATGGAACGAAAGTGGAAGTTTTGGCCCAAAAAAAAACTAGAATAAATATGGCAATGAAAAGCTTATACAAAGAAGTGTCTTTAATCATTGTAAGAAACCAGCAAATATTAAATTTAATACAAAGAAACTGTTGGAAGGCAAAATAATAAATAGGAGAGCAAGAGTAGGAAAAATCAACTTTCAATAAACTGTTACGTTTCGGTGAAATGGCCTCAGGGTGTATTTTTTACACTGCGTGAGTTTCATTGTGGAATGTGTCGTAGTTTTGAAAATGGAGTCAAAGGAACAGCAAGTGTGCGAGACCCTATTTGCATTTTGCACCTCGACAACACACTTCTTTCGCACCGAGCCATCGGGAAGATGTTGAAAATAAACCAGTTTACAGTGTCTTGTGTCATAAAACGTTTCGGGGAACGTGTAACTGATCGGAAGAAGGTGAGTGGTAGAAAAAGTATTCCGTACTGTGTGAAGGATCACAACCCAAGTAGCACACTACAGTCATAATTAGTTGTAGTAACTTGATTATAACTTAGCAAGTAATATTTATGTTATCTCAATCAAATGGCAACGAGTGTGCGACTAGGGAAGAGAGTGGTTGCTGCTTTTAAACGCAAACCCAACTGTTCCGTTCCGGATGTCGCGAAAAAGCTGCACTTGACCAAAAGTTTCGTACAGAAAGTTCGATGTTCCAGAGTCTCTCAGGGCACAGCAAGTGTCAAAGTTCCCCAAGAAGTTCATGATTTGGCATGGGATTTGTTCGTCTGGTAAACGGAGCAAGCCTTTCGTGACAACTTCAACTGTAAATGGTCAAGTGATGTGATGTGATGTGATAAGTACCCACCATCAGTGCAAGGATTACCAATGGCTGCAGGACTTTGCTCAGCAGGTTGTTCTGAGAGAATAGCCTATGTGATGGCTTGTTGTAGCAGGGTCAGTCAATCTCAGTGAGGACCTTCGGAAGACTACGGCCAGAAAGCCGCGTGTCTTCGCATGACAAGGGACTGGCTACTCCACGAACCCCGTCCAGTCAACAAATCCTTCGACTGCCTTAGGATACCTTAGGATATATAAAAAATGTTGAGGTTTGCGTCGACCATCGGTTGAATCGGTTGTTTCGATACTATTGTTTCGGTTGCCTATTGTTGGTTGCGCGAATAATCGAGTGATCATCAGAAGTCGTAGTTCGCCGGGTAAGATCGGTCGGTGATGAGGTACATAATTAATTGTGATCCAAATTATTCGTTCGTCATGCTCGTCGGGCCACCCTATCCTGGCACAAATAAACCATTTTGTAAGAAACTCCAGCGGCATCCGTACAGTTGGTGTAGATCGGTCCAATTTGGCTCTCAAGTGTTGAGATGAATAACCTTGTTTTCCTAATGAAATACCACTATCACACTCTGTGAGTGGCCCCAATAGCATCCTTTCTGTTGGTTTAAATCGGTCAAAATCGGCTTTTCGACATTATTAAATATCACTTTGTTTTTTCAATGAAAAACCACAATCACACTTTGTGAGTTGCTGTTGGTTTAAATCGGTTCAAATCGGAAATCGGTACTAATTACACTTGACAGCTTATCGTTAACCAAAACGAACCCTGTTGCCACCCAATCCTGTTATCCAAAATCCCAGTGATTTCTCGTGGAAGTGCAGTGGATTCCGCGGCTTTCAATAAAGCGAGTATCACATCAACATATTCCTACCCATTCCCTACTTGACCTGCATTCGGGCGAGGCCGGCACCGGTATTGCTTTAGTTTGAGATCGCCAGTGTTTACACATTGAAGATGTATGTTAGTCCCAAGCATCATCTGTTGGTTCTCTGTGTAATAACAGCTGATCTGGCAATAACGGAGTAGCAACCTCGGGCGGTCAATCATGCTCATGCTAAATGATTTATAAAAAATGTTAAGACAAAAAAGAAAATTTCACGGTTATACTGAACATTAGATGCAATTAACACATTTATTTTTGTTTTTATTTGTACTAGTAAATATGCTGATATTTTGCAAATTTCTACTATTCCTAATAAAATAGTTGTGAGCAATAAAAATGAGGTAGGATGTCACCAAAAAAATTACAATTGAAATAACCATAAGAGCATATCACTCTCTATGTTGCATCACAATATTAAAGAATAATAACTTTCATACGCATCTTGCACTGCAGGTTATACGTAAAGGACTCATTTGCTTTTAGAGGCTGATCCAATATGCAATGGATCAAATACTTAAATGCATATACTGTGCTGGTTCTTACAAGATCTCTCTTTTCTCATATAAAAAGATATACATAAAAGACACAATTACTATTTATACAAATTTCAATTTCGAATAATGTACAAGAAATTTTACACTAGAAAAAATTCAATTACTTGACTATGATAAAAGCAGCTACAGTTAGTCAATGCACTTCCAACCGTTTACTTACCGAAAACTCAACTACCTTTTGACATAACGTAATCAGGTGGGCCAAAACTTACAACGATGCAAATGCGAAGCTGAAAATAGCATAAAAAATTGTGTGAAGGGATGTTATAATATAAAATGATAATCGCAATTATATTTGTTACGTCTGCATATCTGCTGATCCTACTGACGCCTTGGTGCGGCTGCCACCTAATGTATAGTTGACGCGATACAGCGTTTCTTACTCAACCACTGGATACCAGGATGAACGCTGTTTGAGCTGCACCTCCTTGGTGGACAGACTCTCGGCACGCACCTCCTCAATCTAGCTGAAATCAGAAGGACAACAGTGCCCAGGCTGCACCATCAGCTAAGTACGCAACCCTAAGCTGGCGGTCTATGTCATCTCTTGACCCGTGCAAGCGCAGGTAGGAACTTGTGAAGACTGGTGCTATGTTGCGCACGCTTCATTCCAGTCGTCTAAAGGGTGTATTCGATAAAAATGGCACACAGAAAATCTTCAGTAACTTTTGAATCGTATGAGTAAAAAACCTAGAAATTTGAGTAGATCTTATCCATAGTGTATTATTTACATCTGCCAAGTTTCATAGTTATACATTCAGTAGTTCCAGTCATGTCGTCGAAAACAAGAAATTGTCCGTGAGAAAATTTTGTGCACTCACAATCAAAATCCAGGGGCGTCCCACCGGTGGATTGCTAAAAGGCTTGGAATTGCAAATACAACTGTGTCTCGTGTAATAAGAACCTTCAAGGAGCGTCTGAGTGTCCAAAGGAAGGAAGGGAGTGGTCGTAAAAGTGGTCCAATGGACAGTAAAATGGCCAGGAAAGTCGTACAACAATTCAAGAACCGTCCAAACATGTCAATTCGAGATGTCGCTAAAAAGTCTAAGGTGTCAGTCGGTTTTGTGCAGAAAACCATGAAGCGTGCTGGGTTACATGTTTACAAAGTGCAAAATGCTCCAAACCGGAATGAAAAACAAAACATCACTGCGAAAACCCGCGCCCGGAAACTTTACACGAAGCTGCTCACCAAATCCGGTTGCATCGTGATGGATGACGAAACATACGTCAAGGCCGACTTCCGTCAACTTCCTGGGCAAGAATATTTCGTTGCCAAGTCAAAGTTCGATGTTCCGGAGGATGTTCGAAAGAAGAAACTATCGAAATTTGCAAAGAAGTTTCTAATCTGGCAGGCGATTTGCGGATGTGGTGAAATAAGTGCTCCCTTCATCACTTCCGGAACAATAAACGGTGCGATTTACACGGAAGAGTGCCTTAAGAAGCGTCTCTTGCCATTCATTAAGAAGCACAAAGGATCAACTCTGTTTTGGCCTGATCTAGCATCCTGCCACTACGCTCGAAACGTATTGGAGTGGTACCGAGCCAACGGAGTCAATTTTGTGCCAAAGGATATGAACCCACCAAATTCACCGGAACTTCGTCCAATTGAAAAATTCTGGGCAATTATGAAAACGGAACTTCGCAAACATCCCAAAACTATAAAAACAGAGCTAGAATTGAAGAAAATTTGGGTAAAAACAACAAAAACACTGGGAAAATCGGTTGTACAAAATTTGATGGGTGGAGTGAAAAGGAAGGTGGGGCCATTCGGGATGGGAGACGAAATTGAATAAAACAAATGTTGTAAATCAAAACTCATTAGTAGTTCTTCATTCCCTGAAAATTTCAAGAAAATCCGATAATCAGTTTAATTTTGATGAGTATATATGTGTGTGCCATTTTTATCGAATACACCTTTACTCACCATTTTGCAGCCCTTCAACTGTAAATGGTCAAGTATACATGAATGAATGCCTGAAAAACGACTGCTTCCGTTTCTCAAAACACACAACGTTCCTACATTTTTTGGGCGGACCTAGCCTCTTGTCACTACTCAAGGATATTCTGGAGTGGCACTAGAGCGAATGTTGTCAACTTCCTACTGAAGGATCTTCAATTCCCCAGACTCTCCAGAGTTGCGGCCAACTGAAAAATACTGGGCTATAATGGAGCACAAACTTCGTAAGCATCCTAAAGTTGTCACTACAGAACAGGAACTGTTGAAGTTATGGTTGAAAGCGGAAAATATGTCGGTTCAAGCGTTGTACAAAATCTTATGCGTGGTATTAAGATGAAAGTTCGGGCTTTTGTATTTGGTAAAGAAATACAGTGAATTAAAAATACCTTAACCAAGATTATACATTGTATTTTATTCCCTGAATATTTCATGACAATCGGTTGACAGACTTGTTTTTCAGGACGAGTTTAAAGTGATGCAATTTAACTGTGGACACATATTAAATGGATTATAAATTGACCCTTTGTAACGAATATTTTTTTCCGGATTTAGAAATAAATAAAAATAACTTTTGTTTTAAAGAAATATAAGCGTAAACACTCACGACACGCGCTAACAACAGGCGTGGGACATGATTAATTAATATATACAATTAATTTGCCGCTTCATTATTTTGACATAACATTTCTTTCTATTTTTTTGGCGGATCGTGCCGGTCGAAAACTGTTCGAAACCGTTGGCAGACCTCTCCTTTTTCTATCATCCGCGTTCGCTTGAACTGTTCGACTACAGTCAAGTGTGCAACATTAAAAATTTCGCAGCAGGCGATGTACATTTACCGCCACTGTCGGGAACAAAAACACCTAGTAAGGACAGTAAAACAGTTTCAAAGACCATGCGTCTCCTCTAAACTGAGACGTTCGATGTAGACTGACGGATGCTCCTTGATTGGCAAGCTTGATTGGTAGCGATAAATTTGACTTGTTTTAATAATCCACTTAATATGTACGTCATCGCATACATGAACCAATTTCAAACATTTACACCACCCAATTCCGATCAAACAGCATTCCGTACAGCACTGTCGAAAACTCATCTCAATCACCCCTCCCTCCCCAACCCCACCGAGGTCATGACGATTGCCTATACATCGTGCCTTTTGCAAAGTGCCATTAGAACCGAGCGGAAGAGAGAGAGAGCTACATTCATTTGAATAATTTAAAAATTTAAACTACACACAGCGTCGGGAGAGTGCTAGGCAAAAAGTTAAACATGCTTCCAGTGTATTTCCACCCCCCTTTCTCACAGCATCATCAGATAGGCCTAAAGTTTTGTTTTTTTTTTCGAAGCAAGCCAGCTGGACCACATCAGGCCTCAACAGACAGCTGCAGTACTCGGCCGGTGCATGTTCGATGATACCTGCTAGTGAAAGCGGAAGGAAGCAGGCAGGGTTTATAATTATTCTTTAATTATTCTGTAGTTCAGCCACACTATGGCTGTGAACCTATACGGCTTAACCACGGACGACCGACCGTCCGACTGACGAAGGCGTTGGTACAACAGGCTAGGCCAAGGCTTCTCACCACTTTCACACTAACACAGGCATTCCTTCTCACAGTTCAGTGCAGTGTTATTTGAATGGCAGAACCTGAGAGCATACATTTGCAATGCTCTTTTAGTTTCTGGTTCAGCAAATTGCATGATGGAATAATGTTAAAGCAATTAAGATATGCACATTTTATTCAATGAAATGAATGTTCTGCTGTTCCTCGTCCTGATGCTCTCTTCAGTTTCGAGGACAGTTGTAGAGTGTAATTGCTGTGGTGGCCACTTCTTTGCGGTGGAAAAAGAGGTCAACCGAGAGATGATTACTTCGAGGTCACTGCTTGTTTGGGTACTGATTAAACTCGTTAGCTCGTTGTGTTTCTCTTTGATTTCGATTTTGTAACAAAACGGCAGTTACAATGTGAATCGATGTTTCCCGGTCTAATGTGCACATATTTGCTGATGATGGTATAAAATCAATTTACTATGCCTTGATGCCTTCCCATGTAATGTGGGTGGATGGGTGGGTGGATGGATTGCTGACCTCAATTATGCACAACACGTTTCTCGAATGGTGGCACCCAGCACAACCGGAGCGAAATTTGCATAAAAGTAAATCACGTTGATGTTACACTGTTTAGTTGATGTATTAATCAAATCGAGATCCGGCAAAGAGCACCAGCTAGTGGTAATTTGTCTCGAGCGTGTAATTAGTGGGTAGATGCAATGATGGTTACACATAAGTCAAGGTTGCGACGGTGACAGATGGCCTGTGGGTGGTGAGGAATTTTTCATGCGGTCGTTATGAAACGTTGAGATTGTCCAAGGAACGATTGATACATGTCGGGGGGAAAGATAGCTGCGTGATACATGCTTAATTAACTCCTGAGTTTTTTTTACCACATTTGACATATATTGCTAAGTGATTCTCAATTCAGGTTTCACGTCAAGTCTGAGTCGACTATCATCTTCCTTAAGTGTAACAGAAATTTTGGGGCAGCATGCACTTTTAGACCAAGACTGGACGCGATACCTTATTGTAATTTATGTTTGAGTTTACATCGGAGTATAATAATAAATTAGTATAACGTATTAGTAGCGTGATATGAAGTAGACACCTAAGCAATTTTAGAACTTCATTAACTCCAAGCATAAGGATATCGGATTGCCTTCTATAATGCACTTGGACCATCGCCCAGCGAGTACACAGGAAGAAAAATCCTCCTTGCTGGCTGAATGTTTTCAATCAGTCTTCGAGGAACCGCGAAGTGACTGCAATACTCCAGGTGCAGTCCAGATGCGGTACAGTATGTAAAAAAAGTTTATCCACCCCTACCAACGATTCCAAATTTTCCTATTATTAAGTTGAAAAGTAAGTTGTTTCTATGAATATTTTTTTATGATTTATTAAATTTGAAGTGCTTGTCATCTTGCTATCAAATTCACCTGATTTATTCCTACTTTGAAAGACTATGGTATGATCAATAAAACGATAGCAAAAAAATACACATAAAAAGTTTATCCACTTTATTACTAAATAATAATATAACATGGTTCAAATTTTGTGTGTGCACCCTTGGCTTCAATAACAAATTGGCATCTTTGCGGAATTAATTCAACAAGCTTAACAGTTAACAGTCGTTTCTGGTGTGATTTTGTCCCATTCCGTTGCAATTACTTGTCTTAATTGCTGAACGCTTGTTGGATGTTGTTCTTGAACCTTAATTTTCCAAATAGACCACAGATGGTTGCTATTAGTTTAAGGTCTGGTTACTGTGCTGGGCACTCCAAAACATCGACTTTTCGTTCGTTGAACCATTGCAAAACCAGTGTTGACGAATGCTTTGGGTCCCCATCTTGCTGGAATGTGTATCTTCGGCCCATTTTCAGTTTTCGGACGGTTGCTGGAAGTTTTCGCTTCAATATGTTCAGATAAACTTCCGATCGCAGCAACCCGTGCTTGGAAACTGACGTGTTTTGTTCTTGCTGCGTCCTTTTCGCGAAAAATAAAATCAAAAATATATTCGTAATTCGCCCTAAACGATTAGTGAAATAATACAATCTCCACGTGTTTTGTGTTAGATGTAGTGAATATAATCGACTCCTTCCAAAAGTTTATGATGGTCGGTAGTTTTTCCCCGTTTTTAAGGTTTTTGTGCTTCGCTCCCGCACCCGGAGGAAGAGTTAATATCAGACTAGTTGTGTTAGTGCTATCAGTATTGTGCCACGCGGACGTAGATAATTAAATTAGAGTATTTTTCCGCTTTGTCGCGAGTGACTTGATGATTATAAGCAGTTTAGAAGTTGATATAGAGTCGCCTTATAGCGGTGGATTTGATTGTTGGCAGTGTGGGAGAGAGAAAAATGAAAACCAATGCAATGTAGATAACGGCCATTTGCTGGTCAGAAGCAAAGACAAAGCCAACGCGTATTCGCGCGTGAGTGGCTGGCATATAATTTCAAATGCACTCACCACGTGGTGTACAAATGGAGAGCTGTAAAGTTTTTTTTCTTTCGTTGTCTAATGATTGTGATTGTGATTTTTCATGGAAGATGTGAAAATATTTGCCGAATAGCGGAGTGCTACTTCTGTAGAAACATAAATGCATCCAAATGAAAACTGAACATCAGCAACAATATCCGGTGAGATCTTTCTGAATTTGAACGATACTGCTAAATACGTGCCATCCTCAAAACAATAAGATTTGATGATGGAAGTGTATGCACAATACTAATATCCATTTGATGTTTGTACTGTGTTTATGCGGGGCTTGGTGTAAGTAAAAGTGACTTCGGAATGGACGTGAGTAACCAGGCATTCTGAAATGGGTCACTGGAACCCAACAGAGCTATCACTTTCCAACTCCCGGCCTAAAAATGTTTGTCGAGTCGACACAGTTCGTTTAACTGCAAACATTTTTCTTCCATAAAATCACTGTCGTATCTTCCACCATTTTCTTGTGATACCATCAGACCCAGTCTCATCTCATCATTTAGTCTCATCTGACCATATGATCTACTTCCAGTCATCAATTGTCCATGAAATGTGCTCTTGTGCCCACTTAAGCCGGTTTTTCAGTTTTTCGCGGATAACCATGGCTTTTTAAGTGCTACTCTGCCCTTAAGACCATGTTCATGAAGCCTATTTCGCACTGTGAGGTGTCACATGAATTTTCGATCGATTTGTTTTGCAACTTTGGGAGCGGATAGCCCTGTCAATCCAAGGACTTGTTTTCGATGGACGTCCTGATCTTGCCGCTGGTAAATGGAACTGCTTTTTTTGAACCTCTGAACTATTTTAGCACACGAGACAAACCGAAATGATATCATAGGGGACGAGTAGCCCAAAATTTTATCATTGTATTGGTTAGACATGGAAACCGGTAACTGTCCGATTAACTGGTCTTGTAGGATTCTGTTTCCCATTCCATATCCGGGCGGACTGTGGCGGGTGGACAAAGCCATGTCCGAACCACCAGCTGAAAGCGTGTGTCTAAACCAAAACCATTTCGGCTCATCTCGCATCATCATCATCATCATGAATTTGTCTTTAATTGGCATAATTTGTTGTTTCTAACATATTAATTTTATGGAAGTGATACAGCTTAGATATTCAACTTTATTATGGCTATTTATACAAAAAGTAATTTTAAGTTTTTTAGGCCTGTAAAGCCTGTGAAAGGTTTACAGATATTTACAGTTAACGTACTAGGGAACGTCCATTAATTACGTCACGCGAAAATTGACTTTTTATAAAACCCACCTCCCCCCTTATTACGTTTTTTGTATGGACCTTAAATTTAAACCTGCCCACCCCCCCTTACTGCGTGACATAATTAATGGATCTTCCCCTATATACAGGGTGCTTATTAAGGCATGATCCGATACGTTACATATCTGTGCAAATTTGTTCCTAATGTCAATATTTTTTAAATTAATGTTGGTAACGGTCGCGTCTAGATGAAGGTCAGTCGTCCTTGTTCCAAATAGGCGATCTAGGATCATTCTGAGCATTCGGTTTTGCGCGACTTGCAGCTTGTTCCGGTGAGTCTGTGCGCATGATTCCCACACTGGAGCAGCGTAAAATACCGCTGGTGCTATAATCTGATTGTACACGGCCAGTTTGTTTACCCCTGAGAGGCGGGATCTTCGGCAGATAAGCGAATATAGCGACCTAACTAAGGCGAAGCACTTGACCAACGTTCTCTCCACATGCGACCTGAAGAGAAGTTCCTCTTCAAACAACAGCCCCAAATAAGTTACCTCGGTAGACCACTCAACACTTGTTCCATTCATGACTACGCGTGCAACATGGAGATGGTTTTAGTGTGTGGGACTGCCTATGGAGAACATGATTGTTTGGGTTTTGTAGGCGTTGATTTTGGTTTGGTGTAAAGGCATCGTTGAATTTTGTTTCTGATTTCGCGAGGCATCCTTACTTTGACGGTTATTGCGGAGTCATCTGCGAACAGGAACAACAAGCAATCCTCTCCAAGGGGGATATTGGAAGTGTAGATGCTGTACAATAACGAGCCAAGCAGGCTACCTTGCGGAAACTCCTGCTGGGATTAAAAACGTGTCCCAGAGACATCCATTCAACGATACACAAAACGACCTTTTCTGAAGGTAGTTTGGATTATTTTAACCAGATGAAGAGGAAAGTTGAAGTTACAAAGCTTGTATACAAGCCCATCGTGCCAGACATTGTGAAACGCCTTTTCAACGTTGTTGCTCACTTATGGCGTTCATCACCCGAACTAGCTGATGAGTAGTGGAATGCCCTTTCCTGAAACAAGAGTGTCATTGGAGAATGTTTTGCTCATCAGCAAACTGCAGCAGGATTAACTTCTCAACAGTTTGCTCAGCGATGAAAGAGAGCTTATTGGTCTATAGCTTGGAAGGAGATGTTGGATCCTTCCCGGGTTTGCAAGTTGGAATGACTTTGTCTATTTTCCAGATGCTTGTTAAGTAGTGCAGTTCCAAGCATCTGTTGAAAATGTCGTTCAATAGTGCGTACACTTTTATGTTAAGTTTCTTTATAATCAAGTCAATCCCGTCAAAACCGGGAGCCTTCGTGTTTTAGTGCCTTTCAGTGCTGAGCAAATATGTTCTGTAGATATTCTGACCTCCGGATCGACACAAGGGGGCATTTGAGGTTATGGACGCATTGCTGTTGATCATTGAGCGGACTTTGGATCCTTGAGCCTATACAAATGCAATGTAGCAACGTGATCACCGATCGCATTTGCTTTCTCGAGAGGCGTTATGAGAAGCGAATCGACAATCTTGAGAGGCGAAACAGGTTTGAGATGCGTCTTTGGGACTCTGGCTACCTTCCAGAATGGTCTAGACCGGTCATCCAGGTTTTGGATGATCTTCTCGAAACTTTCGTTCCGAAATTTTACCATTCTGGATGCGATCGCCCTATTCAGATCGGTCATTTCACGTTTACTATTCAGATCCTCCGTCCTCTAAAACTGGCGTCTACGAACATTTCTCAACCGAATCAGTAGTTGGGTGTGGGAATCAATGGCATTAAACTTACCCCTCACAGGAACACGTCGGACGCACGCCTCATCCGCCACGGTTATAGCTGTTTGGAGTCCACCCAGTGCACCATCGATGTTTTCAACGGTGTCCAGCGGCGGATTTTCTTCGACGTTTCTGTCCACCAGTCGGCCGAACCGAAACCAGTCCACATGATGATTGGCCTTTCTCAGTCACCTTGGAGAAGGGGCCACGTTGATACCGACTTCAGCCACCACCGGTGGTTGATCGAAACTGCTAAGGGTTGTTGAGCGCCTCCGGCTTCGTTGAGATGTCCGACAAGAAAAGTTCAGGGTAGAGGTATTTCCAGCCGGTAAGATGAACGTCAGTTCGTCCGGGTAGTAGATCGTATACAGTCCATGCTGGGCGTGGTCGAACAGCAGCCTTCCGTTTTGGTTTTGCCGATAGTTCCTCCAATTTTCCTGGCAGGCATTCAAATCACCTCGACGACGAAGCGGGAACCTGACCGCGTGATGGTGGTGAAATCGTTCATAAATGTTGTTACCATCCCGTTGCTGGCTGTGCACTGCCTAGGACAGTAGACAGCGATGAGCCGGATGCGTACGGATAACGATTACACCTCCACACTAAGGGCCTCGGTGATGGAAGTGCGGACGTGGGGTAGAATGTTGTACTTTAATCCATTCTTTACGATAATCGCTACACCACCCCCTGGAGTCGGTGCGATCAAGTCGGAATATGTTGTGGTCAGGCAACCAGAAGCTGTCACCTGGCTTTAGATGGGTCTCGGTTGAAGGGCCCTCATCGATGTTGTGCTTGTAGGCGAAATAAGCAAGCTAGAAGCTTTTTGAGCGGATAGAGCAAGCGTTCCAAGTGACGATGGTTAGTGCTTTAGACACCATACTGGGTGATGAATTCACCGAGCACTTGGATCTGCTCGGGCTTGCTGCGGGACTGGCGAAGCGCACCGATCATATTGACGAAAATCTTCATCAGTTTGCTCGCAGAGAACAATACGGGATTGTTGTTGGTTGCAGGTTGACTCCAGAATACAGTGGGGGTTGAAGATCGCTGTCCACCAGAAGGGCCGGTATTTGCTTGATGAGGGGGTTTGATTGGCGACTATCACGAATTGGCGGAAAATCTCCCGCTTGAATTGAAGGCCGGATCCCTTTCCGTCTTCCGTCCCGGCTGGTTGGCGGTCGAGACTTGCTTTCAGATATGCTTTAAGGCTTCACGTTTCGAGCATTGACGATCGGATCCCTGGTGGGCTCCACCAAAGTTGGCGCACTTGTACGCCACGGTTGGATGTGGTGTGATTTTGGGCGCAGTTGTTGCAGCGGGCATTGACGTTACAATTTCGGGTACCGTGACCAAAGTTAAGGTACTACTAGCACTGCGTCACATCACGGTGTCCACAACGGTACGACTCCCAGGTGACGATGATGGAACAGAGGGAACGGATCGCTTTCAGCGCGATGAGCGTCACCGTTCCCTTTTGGAAATGCACCAGGTACAGGCTGATGCCTCACGTGTTCGTTCCACCGATTCATTCGGTAGACAGCGATTGAGGCCAGTTTGTACCGGTCCTTGATGCGTGAAGAATTCCGTGCTGGAATCCTTCAGATGCTTCACCACATGGTCATAGTCCTTTTTTACCGGAGCATCACCTTCGTGCCTATACGGGACAGCTTGTACTCGGTAGTAGCTTTACGTTTGCTGTAGGAACAGCAGTTGCAATTTTCGACGGAGCCGCCGAAATCACCGACGTCGCTGGTTTTCAATGCTGTGCCACCACCACGGGGACCCACACTTTGAGGGGTACAGCCACTGGCACCATCGAATTTGTTCTGCTTCTTCTTCTTTTTCTTCTTGTTGCCCTGGGCTTGGCAACGCTATCGGTTCTGCCTTCGAGGAGCGAAAAGGGGTTGCTGCTGTCAGCCAGCCTCTTGCCGCCGGGTTTCGGTCCACCGCTTGGGCCAGGTTTGCCCATACTAATACGCGGAAACGCAAAAAATCGCAGGAGTATTACTGGAAAAACCTGAAAATATATCGAAAGCGAAAAAACACGCCCGAACTTGTCGCTTGTTGACGGTTGCTATGGTTGTGTGGGGATCCATCTCGCGTGCTATATACTTACGCTATATTCTAGCGTTGATAGCATAGCCCCGAATGAAGAGAGGCACGATTCTAAAGAGAGGATAGGCAACAAAGCAAAATAATTTTGCAGCTGAGGGGTGTGGCTATTTCTGTTTTCATCATGGATTTAAACTAAACGAAATAAAAAGAAGAAGACATTTTGAACCATTTGTTGCATGATTTAGAGGACCCGGATAGGGAAACACATATTTTCAACCTATTCCTACGGAGATTTGTATAGGAGCAACCTCGTAAACTTGAGTGTCGATTTCTCTCGACAAGGAAGTGGTTTTTAATAGATGTTGGGAGCTTGGCTACTTCCCATCCTGCTGGAAAATAGCCAAAACAATCCATATTCACAAGCCTGGCAAAGATCGTGCTAGCCCCAAAAGCCATCGTCCCATCAGCTTTTTGTCCACCATCTCGAAGTTATTCGAAAAGCTGATAGGCAGCCGTTTTCTGGAGTTCGAAAACCAGAATAACATCTTCCTTCATGAACAATTTGGGTTCAGGAATGGTCACTCTACCATTCACCAACTGACGAGAGTAACTAACATCCTCAAATGGAACAGGTCCGTTGGAAAGACATCTGCCATACAGCGTGGCCACAGACTCGGGAAAATCGGGAAATGCGGGAAAAATGCGGGATTCCAAAATCATCGGGAAATATGCGAGAAAAAGGTGGGAATTTCAAAACTCATCGGGAATTTTTGTCAAATAGAAGGAACCATACTCACACCTTTTTCAAATGATTTGAGTAGCGTTTTTGTCATTAACTCGGTCCACCGATCTCATTGTTCAGCCTGTTTAAAACGTACCGCTTAGACCATCTTCAGCGGTGGTCTATTTTAACATCTTTATAGTTGATTTGCATCAGCAAACTTAAAAAGAACCAGCTAAAGCAGACCAACTTTGCGTTCCCCGCACCGGTGTAGTATTTCTTGTTGTTAAACCCACCAACACCTATCATCTTGTCAATCTTACAATATCCAGAGATCAGAAGTTTTATTTTCTTCAGAGACCGAGGATTTTTCGCAAACTTTTTACCATGGATTGGTTTGAGTGGTGATGAGTGTGTGAATGCATGCATCAAATTTAAACGATATTAGATAGTGCTGATAGTGATAGATAGAGCCACGCCAAGCTATGACAAGAAACACTTTCTGTGACGTTTCAATATGCCAAGGGATATGATCCTAGGCATTATGCGACAAGTCAACTGATGACTTTTTCCAGCTGTTGCGATGCAGCTGGATATGTTGGCCTTAGTGTTACGTAAGTGCACTACAGCTTAACGGATCTTGGCGTATGTCCTCAGCTAGTTCTCTCGACGAAAACTTGGGGGTTGGCGAGCCTGAGATTTTTTTGCAAATCTGTCCTTAAGACTTACGGTCCGCAGTATTTACGCCCACAATATCGGAAAAGGTTAAGAAACTGATGAACAAAAGTTATCTCCCAAAGGTTCGAAAAAAATCTTGTAAATTAAGTGCACTTAGAAACTCAGGCAACTTATCAGCAGCTCGGTATACTTTTTAAATTTGACTTAAGCTTTCCCGAGGTTTAGCTATTCTCCCTGATGTCAAAGGAACATACCATAAAATCAGGGAACTTTCCAGAAATTAAGGCTTCTTCCTAAAAGTTCAGACAACTTTCCTGAAATTCAGATTGTTTCCTATAAATTCAGGGAATTGTCCACAAATTCAAGGAGCTTACCACGAGTTCAGCGAAGTTTCCAAAAGTAAAGGGTTCTTCACAGAAGTACAGGTACCTATCCAGAAATTCAGGGGGCTTCCAGAAGTGTAGAAAACTTATCAGATTATATTGGGTATTTTTTCAGAAGTTCATAGAACTACTCAAGATGTTCAGGGAACTTCCCAAAAATTCAAGGAACTTCCAAGAAAATAAGAAAACTTCCAATAGAGAACAGTCAAGAAATTCATGAAGCTTTTCAACAGTTTGCGAATCTTCCTAAAGGTTTGGTGAACTTCTTAGAATTTCATGAAACTTGCTAGACATATACAGAACTTCTTAGAAGTTCAGCGAACATGTAGGAGTTTAAGAAACTTCCTTCAAGTTCAGGGTTTCTCATGAATTCAAAAAACTTCTCAGAACATTAGGAAATGCTCTCAAAGATCATGGAACTCTCCCAAAGATCAGGAAACTTTCCAAAAGGTCAGCAAACATCTCAGACGTTCAGAGAACAACCCAGAAATTTAGAAAATTTCCCAGAAATTCGGGGAACTTTCCAGAAGCTTGAAAAAACTCCCGGGTGCTCAGGGGGTTCGGCAATTCAGGAAATTTCTCAGTAGTCCTGCGATCTTCCAAGAATTTCAGAAAACGTCCCCCAAGATCGGGGAACTTTCCAGAATTTCAGAAAACGTCCCAGATAAACAGGAAACTGGATTTTTGAGCATTCGAAAAGTTTAGGAAACATTCAAAGGATTTTTCCATAAGTTTGAGGAGCTTCCTAGAACTTCAGGAATCTTTCCATGTGATCGAGAAACTTTCCAATCGTTCCGAAAACATCCCAAAAGTTCAAGGTATTCAAGTTTTAAGAAGAACTTAAACTTCTTACTACTCGATAATTTTTCTAACCCAACCAAAACTAGAATAAAGAAACCAATTACTTTTTAATCAATTTCATAGAATTTCCACCTATTCACAATCTTGGAGATCATAAAAAGTTCTTGTACGGTTTAACAACATCTCGGTAATGCTAACTATTCCACAGTAATTCCACGGCTTCCAAGATTTATGTTTCAATTTCTCGTAAGTTATTTAAATATGTGTGATATTCTGCTTTTTATCACAGAATATGTACCTGTTGGAAGTCAAAACAACTTCTGAGAAGCAAAAACTGATTTTCTTAGTTCCCGTCATTTCCAGAAAGTTGTTCCTATTCCATAGATGATCAGCAAACTTTTTGGAAGTTCATCCAAGTTTCCAGAAACGTTCATAATTTTTCGGCAATTCAATGAACTTCTCTAAAGTTCCACCATTTCTCTTCTCGAAAGACAGCGAGCAAACTTCATGATTATCTGGAAACTTCCAATTATTTTATTCAACTGCCGAGAAGTTTAATCAACTTCTGGCATGTCTATTATAGATATTTCACCCAATCTTCATAGATATTCTGAAGTAAATTAAATTAAATTTTAAAGAGTGCGTTCAGTAAGAAACTTAGAAGCTTATATAAGTTCTGAAATGATGCAAAATAGATCCGGTATAAAACAAAATGTACAAACACCAGCGATGCAGCGATGTTTTTGCGTTTGTTCTAAACAAATAAATCCAAACCACGATTTGAAGCACCGTTGAAGATGCCCTTAGAAGATCTGGCTACACGGCTGTAACAGGTGAGGCCAGAAATGAACTTATCTTTCATTTGGTGGCGAATGTGTTTGAAGTTTGGCGAATTGCGTTTGTAAGGGTGTTCACACATGGTGAAAGAATAATTTGGGCACCTGTGCTCAATGCCGTCTTACGTTGTTTGCAGGATGCTAGAGAAAAGAAAATGGTTTGGACAAATTTTGGCTAGAACCAAGAAGGAGCTACCAAATTTGACAACATTTGTTGAAAATTGGCTTATCCTGTCGCACAAAAAGGCGTATTTTAAATAAATGGAAAGTGTCTGGTGCGTGCGCCCCAGTGAGCTCTTTGGCGTGGGCTCTTCTGCTCAATTACAGCAGTGATTACAAATTCCCTTTGACGTTACATTACAAAGGAAGAAAGAAGAATATTTCATCCCGTTTCCTTTTTTAGGACATTTTCTGCTACTCCGACGACGTTTTCACTTTCAATCGCACCAGCGAATCACAGAAAAAGCACTGGTGCGTCCTCGCACAAGTGTACGCGGCAGTGATCGCAGGCGAGAGCACGTGGGCGAAGACAGATGAGAGCACGTGAGAGCGGTCGTTTAAAAGAGATAATGATTCATTCACTCCAAGCAATCCCATCACCGGCGCACACTTTCACTCTGTCTATTTGCCACCGAATAAAAGAGCACTTTGCATTATTTGCGGTGAGTTATGGTTGTATCCTCTGTGAAGGTACAAATCTCACGCGCCAGCGTAACATTAGTGCGAAATGCCATCTCTGAGTTAGTAGTTAGTACTGTGCAAAATATTGTTCCAGCCAGGATATTAACGGAACTTATAAGACGAAGAGAAATCGATTACTGCAGTTTATATTGCTGACATAGTTGTCATCGGATGTTCAATTGATCATCATTTGAATAATCTCGAACAAATCTTCAAATGGTTGAGGTATTACAATTTGAAACTCCTTCCGCAGAAATGTAAGTTTTTTAGAACCGAAGTTACTTACTTAGGTCACAAAATCACGAACAATCGAATTTTACCGGATGACTCTAAATTTCAAACACCTAGAGATTATCCAGAGCCTATAAATAAAGACGAAGTTCGTCGATTTGTAGCGTTCTTCAACTATTACCGCAAGTTTGTTCCGGAAAATATACTACAACCATTAAATAATTTGTTAAAAAAAGGTACAACATTTTCATGGTACGATGAGAGAAGACGATGTTTTCTATTACTGAATCGTCAAATATATCTTTCTTAGAAAATCCCCCAATCGTACTTTCAATCTTTACCCATACAAACTGTTTAGGGATCTTCTAAGAAGATAAAATCCTCAGCAGGGCACAAAATATTCCCGTACCTACGTATTTATGAAAATAATCAGAAAAAATAAATCCTCCATAGAAAATCCCCCATGTCTTCTACATAAAATACATTTACCTTGAGTACATTTACCTTGAAAATAATCAGAAAAAAATGTATCATAGAAAATGAAGCATGTCTTCCCAATAACCTACGTTAAACCTTTACCTGTACAGATTGTCTCTTTATAATAAAAAACATGCTCTTAAATGGTCCTTATCATGCTTGCTTGTTATCTATATTCAGGAGTATACACAATGCTTAAAGTTTGAGATAGCGGACTGTACCACTTAGTTCTTTTAGCACGACGGATCAACCATGAACTACGGGAATTTCGGAGGAATTGGTTAACAAACAAAAATATACAGATTGATTTAACTTTTGTTTACTGCTCTACATTTGAAGTTTTTCTGTTAACATTTTATTAAATCGAATCCAAAAATTTCAACCGCTCGCGACGGACGCTGATGCACTTGTGAAAATAAAGCTTCGCTGCGCACCTCATGCGCGCCAAAAATGCTTTCGATCTTGTCACTCGATGCGTTGCCAAACTGATCGCAGTAGTCGGTCGGGAGCAAAAAAATTACTACACATAAAAACTTCGAGCTGTCAGGATGCAGCCCGAACACTTAGCGTGAAGTAATCATTCAAGAGTGTTTCCTTAACGGCATACGCTGAAGCATTCTCGACGGCAGCCATTTGTTCAAATTTTAGAATTGATATGACTTAGATTCTGTTCTAGATATTGAATATTTAATCACATCAGTTTGTATACTTACTTACTGTGAGCATTGTGATAGAGTTCGATTCAATGTTCAATGCAGCGATTCACCTTAAACGTATTATTTAAAATACATTTTTGACAATAATGTTCTTAATGTTTTATAGGTCATTTTTGGGCTAGAACTTTCTGAGAAATCTGAATCCGAGGTCAGATTTCACATATAATTTATTTAAAAAAGTTTTATATAAGTAAGCATGAAATTTTTTGAGGTACGTTTAAATCAAACATCAGATTCGGAAGGTACGGCTATTAGTACATTACTTTGGCGTTATTTTTAAATCATTTTTTGAAGAATTTCAAGCACCAAAAAACAAGAAACAAGCAATTTAACAAGTACGTTCAAAATCCTCGGAGGTATGCTATGGTACGCTGATAGTACACCACAAAAAAACATGCTATTTTTAAATTTTGTGAAAAGTGTCCTGCTGGATGGGTTAACGTAGTCAGACCTTAAATCTTTTTTTAACTATGGTAAAGAAAAACGTAAGTCTAAGAACTTTCCGTCAAAAATGCATTTAGACAACAGGACCGGTATCACAACAAATGACATTATCAACTTATTCGCTGATTTCTTCCAGGACATATATACTTCTCATGACGATAATGAGCGTGACTTGAAATATTTCTCATACCTCCCCGAGCCAATGACGGACATTTCATAATATACCTGTCAGGAAAATCTGTTTTTAAAAGTCCAATTTTAATTTAAAATCCAATTTTTAAAAGTGGAAAAAAATCTGAATGATATTACAAATTTTCTTGGGGTTGCTATCTTATCAAGCATCCCGAGACTTTTTGAATCTATCATAAATTATAATATATTTTCGCAGGTGAAGACATTAATTTCTAATAAACAGCATGGACCGCATGGAGACCGAAATTTTCGTGTACTTGAGAAGAGAAACGTCCTTTTTCACCCGCTTGGAGAAACAAATGAGAATGTGAGAAGCGAGAGACTATTATATGCTCACAGCAGTTTTCGCGAGAAAAGCAACGGCGATTTATAATTTTCGGAGAGCATAAGTAGCTAATAAATCGTTTGTTTTTCAGTGAATCCTAGATGCCGATAATTATTTTTCACTTACTTTTTGACACCTGAAAATGCACCCGTCTTCATGCTTGTTTCATTCTTACATTATAAACCTATAATGATGGTCCATGACGGTACCAGTGTGCACCGACTAAGCCTTATTTTCGGTTTTTGCATCTCGTAAACGATCTAAGCCTGTTTATAGTGAAAAATGTGACATGAGAAAATATGTTTGTTGAATTTTAGAGAGAGATATTTTCGCATATGCAGGAGAGAGGATAATGAATAATCGGCGAAAAAGGAGAGATGAAAATGTGAACGGTTCGTTACTCATCGACAACCTGCTTGAGAGAGAGAGCATGTTTTTCACCCAGCTGAGTGAGATGATCGATGTCTGGTTTTGTTCAAGGGCGATCAACAGCCACTAATTTGATGCAATTTGTAACTTTTTCTTTGAACGTAATGGACAAAGGAAATTATGTTGAAGCGCTATGTTCCGATTATCAGGGCTGGTAGCGGATTTATGGATAAATAATAGTGACTTTAGTGACTAAAATAATAAAAAATAGTGATCAAACAGTGACCAAAAAGTGACCAAGTAGTGACTAAAAAGTGATTTCCAAATTTTAGTATTTTTTAAATTTTTTATACATTCGCTGTCTAAGTACAGTAAAAATGAACTAAGTGATCACCCCCGTTTGCAAAAATGAATAATACTGCAGCTCAGTATGACTTTTTGGAGTTTTTTTTTCGAAAAAAAAGCCTGTAATCAAGCAACTTTTTTTCTCCAAGGCCTCCTGCACTTGGTCCGCAGCTCGTTTTTGCAAAGACAGGTCAATACGCACCGTTGAAACGCGGCTGAAAGCATGGCCTGTGCTAGAATTACTTCTGACATATCTTGCTTCTCAATTCCTTTTTTGAGCCGTTGCCATGTGAAGCTGTTTTCTCCACCTTAATCGCCCGAGGGTATTTATCTACAGCCGTTTTTTTAGTAAACAACTGTAAACAACTACTCCTCAATTCGGTACTATGTACTCAAGGTCAGCACCTAGCATTTTAACAAGTTCCATTCGTCAATAAGAAGATCATAGTTGACCTGAATCGGAAGTAACTTGGTGATTTTCATAACATACTTGGAGCTTTCACTGCATGTAACGTATGTTGACGACCTAGAACATCCAAGTTCAGAAAGAAAAAATAAATGCCTTATTAAAAGTGTAAGGCGTTCTTCTAGAAAGTTATCCTATGCATACGTATTATTTAATTCTCGTTGATAAATGTTATATATTTTTGTACCTTTCTGATAGGTTTTAGGTCTTCCAAAGTGTACTTGAGTTCAAAAGTTGAGATCTACATTAGCTGTTAGGGCTATATAAGGTTATAATATGTATTCAACGTATTGAATGTATTCAAAACTTAAGATTTACAGTAGTGACTACAGTTTTTTGGACTATGCAAAGTTACATTACGTATTCAACCATATTCAGTAAATATTTTCGAACGTAAAAACACATCATGAGATAAACGAGGATGATGTAGGTCATCCAAACTGTCCTTGAGTTCAAACTATATGATCTACAGTTGTAGCAGTAGGTGTTTAGAGTGTGCAAATATGTATTTAACAATAATGATTGAATAGCGTGGAAGGCCAGAATACATAATGCGAAAACCTGGGGATGTTCTAGGTACACCAAACTGACCTTAAGTTCAAAACATAAAATCAACAGTTATAACAGTAGTTTTTTGAGCTATATATGGTGACCATCTGTATTCAAACATTTTCAATGCACCTTAAGGACAGTCAACAGTCATTATTTTATAACTTTGAGATCCTCTAGGTAATCCAAACCGTCCTGGAGTTCAGAACTTTTAATCTACGATAGTAACAGTAGTATTTTGGGCTACATAAAGTTGCGTCACGTATTTAAGTGTATTCAGTGAATATTTTCGAACTTAATAATACACAATAAGATAATCTTGGGATGGTCAAGGTCATCCAAACTGTCTTGGCATTCAGAACTTAAGATTTACAGATATAACAGTAAATTTGAGGCAATACAAAGTAACAAAAAATATTTAAACATATTCAATTAATATTCTTCAAGACAAAACACATTATGAAGCAGTATGACATGTTCCAGGTCATCCAAACTATCCTTAAGATCAATATAGGACCTACTACAGTTGTAACAAAAGCTTTCTGAGTTTTTGCAAAGCTTCGTCGTGTATTGAAACATATTCATTGAATATTTTGGAAGAACAACAGACAGTAATTTTTGGATGTTCTAGGTTATCCGAACTTTCCTGGAATTCAAAACATAAAATCTACATCCAGCTGTAGATTTTAAGTTTTGAATTGTAGATTAAAATCTCCGAAAAATAGTGACTTTAGTGACTTTTGGATGCAAATAGTGACTTTTTAGTGACTAGGCTCAAAATAGTGAACAAGTCACTAAAAAGTGACCTGCTACCAGCCCTGCGATTTTAGTAAAGCATTTGACGGAGTTGATATTCCACTGCTGCTTTTTAAATTATTCAAAATGGGATTCAATCCTGGGCTACTGAAATGGATTGAGTCTTACTTGACTCAGAGAACGCAAAGAGTAAGATTTGAGGGAAAACTTGCAACAATTGTGAACGTTACTTCGGGCGTGCCACAAAGGTCTCATCTTGGTCCATTATTATTTATTTTATTTATCAATGATATAGAACACATTTTGAGCTTCCTTCATGTTTCAATGTATGCAGACGACATGAAACTTTTCATGGAGATATGTGAGACATCGGACCTTGAATTTCAACACGAAACTGACTATTTCTACGTATGGTGAAAAAAAATTGTTAGAACTTAATGTAACAAAATGCAATTCTATTTCGTTTACCAGAGAACACACAATATTGCAAAAATCTATTACACACGGCCAGAAAACTGTTGAAAGATGTAGTCAAATTAGAGATTTAGGTTTTATACCCGATTCTAAATTAACTTTTGCCGAACATTATAATAATATCATTTATAAAGCAAGCAACATGCTCGGGTTTATCAAAAGGTTTAGCTTGAACTTTAATGATCCATACACCATCAAAACGCTGTACAAAACATACGTCAGACCCCTTCTTGAATATTGTAGCATAGTTTGGTCTCCATATCAAGATACACACGTAGGCTGTATAGAGTCAGTTAAAAAACAATTTTTGTTATTTGCCCTACGAAAGTTAGGTTGGACGACTTTACCTATGCCTTCTTATGAGTCACGATGTATGTTGATTAACTTAGAATGGCTTAAAAATAGAAGAGAATTTGCAATGATAGCTTTCCTGAATGATGTTATTAAGCAGAGATTAAACACACAAGAGATTTTAGAAAATCTTAACTTCTATGCTCCCTCTCGCTTCCTAAGAAATAGACAAATATTATACATAAACAGTCAAAGAACTGTCTTTAAATACGATAATGTCCTGTTATAATAAGTATTGCGATATAGTAGATGTGACAATGAAAAAAAAAGAGGTTAGGAAAATTTTCTTTTCACGGTTAGTGTAAATAAATAAATAAAAAAAAGTTACTTTCTCAAAGTACAAAGCGCGAGATTTTCTTCAATGCATCCAATAGTCTGCTTTCTTTTTCTTCTGACAGCCCTCGTTCTATATCAGTTTCTCTTTTTCATTAAATGTAGGATGCAGAAGACGGTTTTATCTGCCATGACAAGATGTGCAGTTGCTAAAGAAGAAGATTGATTAAATTTTGGATTCCTGCACAATTTTATTTTTATGAATTCCTCGGTCTTGTATTAAAAAGCTTTAATGAAGAGCACTAACACAATTGATGGTATGCTCGAGTATCATTTTAAAAGAGTCTATCTTCGTTGATTGATGGATTGATTCTCTTGGGTCGACTTTCTCTTCAGTGGATAACATGGCTGCCAATGCAATTTCCATTTTTGGAAAAGCTTGGAAGCTAACAGCGTCTGTTCTCGACCTATGCAAATTCTATAGTTTATAGTCCTGATATCCCAAAAAGAAAGTTGATGAATTGAATCGATCAACGAAGATAGACCCTTTTCAAATTTACGTGAGTATTCTCTGTAAAAGATCAATAAACCATACAAATTAATTTGCGTAATGGATCCAACAGCGTATAAATAAATTGGAAGTCTTTTATCAAGATGCATCTTGGTATCCTGAACATTGCAGTGAAAATGCTGTTTGATGTGGAAAGTACCTAACATATTCATGGATCCAGACTGAAATTGGAAAGTCAGCCCTCGAGATAATTTCGCTCAGTTCCCTCCCTGCCGTAAAGAAAATCATAATCAGTGGTTGCCAATGAAAAATGCTTCATGTTGTTCATTTCACTTCACGTCTCAGCCTCACAGGTACAATGAAGTGTAATCTTGACTAAGATTTAGTTCACTCCTTGGAAGCTGCCATTCAATAAAAAGTTATTCACAGCGTTTCATCGGTCCTTCATCATAATTCCTGAAGAGCGATTTGGCTTGCATAATGTATCACCTCAAAGTGCATCAGAAGGAAAAACCAACTACTTCGCAAAACCTGGTCACACGATAAAGCGGCGAAAATTATACTGTTGACGTAGTGATTTATCCCACTTCACTCAACCCCTTGCGAAGCCAACTTAAGCACAGCCCGGGAAGGGGAAAGAAGCACAAAAAGCTCCAAGAACAGCATCAAAAATGTGTCACATAATTTGTTATTCATATATGCTTTCGCTATTCATTCATCCCAATCGACCCGACCCATCCTCCCCGACTTATGCAGCAAGAAAATGGAAGTGGCAAACTGATGGCGGCGCCCATCCCACCCCGCCATCGTCGTCGTCTATGCACGTGTGATGCACCTATTCTCCCACCTTCCAACACAAACCTCCTTGCAAATGCATTGGACCCGGCGGAATGTTTGCTGTTTGCCCGAGCAAGATGAAGACGAACGAGCTTTCGCTTTATCTTGATCTCTCCCCGGGTTGGTTGGTACTTTCTATCCAGTGCCAGCCACATCCGTTGTCTACTTTTTTTTTTCATTTATTCGTTCGTTCGTTCGTTCTGCTCGCTTTTTCTGCAGTATAGGGCCATCAAACGTCACAATCAAACATGTGTGCATCGTCATGTTCTTTCTTTCGACCAAAACGTCTTGGATTTGTGTTCCCAAATGGGGCCCAGGTTCTATAGTTGCTATTGTTTGGGACACTTGGCGAAGAGAAATGTGCTTCACTGGTGACTGGAAAGAGAATATAAATGTAAAATATACGTCGCTGGAAGTGTAAGTAATGCAGAATAACCTAAAAAAACAGCTTGCTTTGACAGGGTAAAGAGCTTTAAGGAATAGTTAGTTTATTTTAACCATGGGATTATGTGGTCTCATGTTATCTATAGCAACGCTTTTAATCATAAAATAAACAAATAATATTTGAAGATGAAATGGCCATCATGAAACTATTAAACTTATTTCAGAATTCTAGAACTTCCGATGTTCAAAGTACAGTAGGTTTCCGTTTTTGGCAACACAAAATTTGATCTTTAAACAATCCTACAATTTTTGATAATAACAAATATGAATATCTAAATAAAGCTTGCTTCAGATAGAATTGGAACAAAAACAATTGCCTGTATTTCAGTTATTTATTATTGAATTCAAGATCTTTTTTCATACAAATGTAGCGTTTTCTTCATACTTTTAAGAAAAAATACGGATAAAATTATTCGTCACGGTTTCGAAGGAATTCTCGAATTTTTCCTGTAACACGGCTCATTAGGCGGCGCACACCTTCTTCATCCATCGTTTTAGCTATCTTATTCCACCAGGTCTTGATTGATGTCTTTGACAACCTTTCCCTTTGCCTTGAGTCTCCTCTTCATGATTGCCCAGTATTTCTCAAAAGGGCGGAACTGGGGGCAGTTGGGTGGGTTAAGGTTTTTCGGAACAACCTGGACCCCTTTCTCTGCATACCATTCTTGAACGACTTTGCTGTAATGACAGCTTGCCAAATCTGGCCAAAACATTACGGGATGGTCGTGGGATGGCAAAATTCGTTTTTGGAGACACTCTTTTTGGTATAGTTCCGACGTCATTGTCTTATTTGTAACGAAAACTTTCGTTTTTTTGCCACAGCTGCAAATGGCCAAATCATGAATTTTCGTGCAAATTTGCGGGAAAAAACAAATTTAAATTTGGCTGGAACATTCCCCCGAGCCGTTGCCAAGTAAAATTTTTGTCCTGGGATTTGCCCGAAGTCAGCCTTGACATAGGTTTCATCGTCCATCAGAAGACACCCGTCGAACTTGGTCAGCACCTGGTCGTATAGCTTCCGAGCACGGATTTTGGCCACACTATTCTGTTTTATGGTCCGATTTGGCTGTTTGCTAGCTCGACACGACTTGATTCCTTCCCGGAGTCGAGTTCTCCTCACGGTACTATGGGCAGCACCGAATTTTCTGGCCAAATCACGGTCCGACAGATTGGGATTCCTCTTAATTGTCTTCAAAATCTTACCACGCAGTTTCCGGTCGACAGTTCCACTCCGACGATTGGCTTGAGGCTTCCGAATCGTCGTCAATGTTTCCTTATACCGCTTGATAACGCGCCATACGGTATTTTTGGGCAATTTCAGCTGTTTAGCAAGCCTAGATGCAGACCACAATGGATTTTCCAAATAACTGTGCACAATTTTTTCCCTTCTTTCGGCTTCCATGTTGATTGTTTACAAAGTACAGTCGATTTGCGGAATGTCAAAAATACATACGTGAAGCTGACAAAATTCCCGACACGTGGGCGCCAAGAACTTCCAAATCCGTCCACCAGGAGCGCCATAATATGAGCACAAGTTTGTTCCAATTCTAAATGAAGCAAGCCTTATACCAAAAACCCCGTTGTAGGGGGAAAAAATAAAAAGAAAATATTAGAATTAGTGCAATGTATGACAGAGCAGAGAACTTGCATATCGAAGACACTGCACACTGATGAATTTACAAAAACGGAAACCTATTGTATTTAAAAACCAAGTAGAGAGTGTCCACCATAAAATTTAATCACATAAACAGGGTGGCCACACAATCTTAATTTGAAAATTTGTAGCAAGTTGGCTACTTCTATTAGAACATTAGGTCAAATTTAACAGAAGTATTCTGTAATTTATTAAAATATGTGTATATAGTATACAATAATTGTTATGTTATGTATTCTCCGTGCGAGGAGTAACGATTATGATGTAGAAGGAGATGTTCGCTCATCACCATGAGGCACCAAGAGTGAACAACAATGTTTTTGGCTAAAATGAAAGATGTGAAGAGAAAGTGTTGAAAGTTCCGTCAGAGTGCGGCAGGTAGGAAAATTAACAGATGTTTTTGAAAATTGAGCGAAAGGGCATGTATCCAATGGTACTCGAACCATGAACGTCAATCTTTGCCTAACATCCCACTGCGGGGTAGGTTGTAGCGACGGAACAAGTCCGCCACTTCAACAGGCAAAAATTGACGCATGGAAAGACGCTCATGTACCACTGTGGCTTGTATAGTTTATTCTTAGCGATCTATTGTGTGCACTCTGCCTGATGCGCACATAGGAGAGGAACTCTCTCCTTTTTTGGGTTTGTTTTGATTCGCAACGACTGACGATCACTGTATATAGTAGTTTATATTATTATTATTGTTAGATATTTTATGTGTTCATCAACGTCACCATTGTCTACGTGTAAATGTTCACCAGTTTGAATGTTATTCAATTTAAAAAAAAACAAAACACCATACCCATTTTCAACTTGCATGTATCGTCAAATATCTTACATCAAAGTTGTTCATCCAGCCCGTTGCTTCATTGGTCATTTCCTGAACTTTTACGACCGCTGATCTCACCACGGGGAAGGACTTATATGAATTCAGTTAAGAATGGGAAAGAGACAGCTATCTGAACGTTGGCTAAGGAAGAAGATGGTATCCGCCATCGGTTCCGAGTATGACTTTTAGGTCGTTGAACTTCCTCAAGTAGTTCAACAACCTCAGATAACAACTGACTACTAACCGAGGCCTATCTGAGGGCTTACGGGACTACATCGGAACCGATTGCCCTGGACCGTGGAGTCAAACGGTAATGGAATTTGTTTAGTTAGTTAGAGTCGCGAGTTTGAATTGTAGTAATACGTCGAACGATTTGAAGGTTTTTAGTGTTACATTACGTTAATTTACCTTTCCCAGGCTAGGAAATAAATAGTAAGTTTGTGCGGTGATAAGTCGTGTGCGTGCAAGTTTGTCAGAAAGAGAAGGTAATCTGTTAAATGTGTGTGTAAAATGTAGTGTGTCTCAAAATTCGAACAGTCGTTCGACGGCTTCTTATACAGGTTTTCCGGAACAGGATTGGAACCGACCGGTCTAACGACCTCACACAGCCGCCAATACCACCCAGCCCAATCGACCACCAATCAACCGTTCCACTCTCCACCGACAGAAATTTCGGGCGCGCGGAAATACTTCCGAATACCGAAGGGGTTCGCAACGCCATCAAAGCGAACCATAAAGCGATACGAGGCCATTTTACAACATCTCGGTAACCATTTTCGCCATTGTTGTTCATCCGTCGACTACTTGATCGGTCGTTTATGGAGGAATGTAAGAAGTATCGGAATCTAAAACCACCTCTTCGATAGCCGCAACCGATTCCGTGCAGAGGCCGCGATACTTCGCCAGCGGTAACTAGGAGTCGGCAAAGAAGCTCTATCGCAGCTCTAATTGAAGGAAAGGTCGGTAAAGGAGAAGCAACAAACAGTGAGTAACCCATGCGCATGTGAACAACAATATTTGAGACACACACACTATAAAAATAGACAGGTAGAAATCAGACAATCCGCACAAGTAGGAGGCAGTATACAAAACAGGGAAAGGCAATAAAATGATAAAAATCTAGGTTTAATTAAACAAAATCAAATAAAATGTTGTTTATTCGTTTCCACCACCAATATTGAATGTTGTTTGTATAGCCATTATGCCTTACGTGATGTCTAGATGCTAAGAGTTTACTTGTCGTTCGATCAGTTCGCTTTTCGTGTTAGTTTGAAGTTTTTTCGGTATTTTTACTCCAAGTGTGGACTGCTTGGGAATCTCAGTCTCTCTACTCTCGTTGCGAAGCGAGAAAGGAAAAAAATTGTTTCAGTGAGTTCTGCCCGGGATGAAATAGGCACTCATACTCGGAAGTTTTGGTAACTAATCGAACGACGATCATTATTTGTTATACTCTTAGCCTATGGTGGAGCCATCTTGACGTTGATAGCTATATCTTCCCAAAACTGAATTTATATGAGAAACCTGCCCTCAGGTTGGGATTTCTTGCCGGGCATAACAACAGACGAGTGGCCCTCCTCGGAGTCACTCGTTTTACGATTCAGGGGACGAATAACCCCGCAGCCACACTCTGTGTGCTACAAATTCCCGCCTTTTTTTCGAATTTTTCCTGCATTATTCCCTAATTTTCCCGAATGGAAAAATGAGGCAATATAAATTGGATTAATAGATATCATTGAAGTTTTTAAAAAAAATGTTCAATCTGAAATTCTGACTTGTTTCATTTAGGCAAAATGACGGATAGCATCCGCAAATCGAGATTCTTTCAAGGGGTGGATCGCTCAGCACACTTTTCTCCTGTGCTATTTTTTCAGTGTGTCTACAAGCGTTGCAATGTTCTGGGAGTTCCCGTAATGTGCCGAAGGTGCCGATGTGTTGACAGCCCAAATTGTTATTTTCTGCTGTGCCTGGCAACCATATTGCCAAGGTTGCTGGTATCTTATTTCTATAAGCTCAACAGTCAAAAGTGTTCCTCAGTGTGCTACACATGTGGTGGATTGAAAATCAAAGTGCCGCTGTTTTTTCGTGTGTAAGATATCGTGGCTGGATCACTGTTCTAAGCGACTTACCCTTGGATTCTTACGTATTGCGTAAACTGCTTAGGTCTTTATAAAAAAAATCGCTCTATAGGTAAGTCATTAATCTTTCATGTTTCTAAAGGGCGATACGGTCAAAATTTGGTCAATATCAACTTGACGTATTTCTTTCAATTTTGCATTTAAAAACCTGAACACCCCTCATTTTGAAGGTGTGTGTGTGTGTGTAGAATGTTGCTCCTATTTTGATTTTGGAATTCACTCTTCAGTTGTCAAAATGCCGTCCAAGCAAGAAGAGCAGCGTATCAAAATTTTGCTCGCGCATCGCGAAAATCCCAGCTACTCGCACGCAAAGTTGGCAAAATCGCTAAAAGTTGCCAAATCAACCGTTACAAATGTAATTAAAGTGTTTGGGGAACGTTTGTCGACAGCTAGGAAGTCTGGATCGGGAAGAAATCGAAAACCGGAAGCCGCTGAGACGACAAAGAGAGTTGCCGGTAGTTTCAAGCGAAACCCTAACCTATCTCTCCGAGATGCCGCAAATAAGCTGGGTGTATCGTCTACAACCGTGCATCGAGCCAAAAAACGAGCCGGACTATCGACTTACAAGAAGGTAGTGACTCCAAATCGCGATGATAAACAAAATACGACGGCCAAAGCGCGATCCCGGAGGCTGTACATGACGATGCTGACGAAGTTTGACTGCGTGGTAATGGACGACGGAACCTACGTTAAAGCCGACTACAAGCAGCTTCCGGGACAAGCACACGAAACTGTCAAAGTTCGCAAAGAAATATCTGGTTTGGCAAGCCATCTGTACCTGTGGCTTGAAAAGCAGCATTTTCATAGCTTCCGGGACTGTCAACCAAGAAATTTACGTGAAAGAGTGTTTGAATAAACGTCTGCTGCCTTTCCTGAAGAAACACGGTTGTTCCGTACTGTTTTGGCCGGATTTGGCATCTTGCCATTACGGTAAAAAGGCCATGGAGTGGTACGCCGCCAACAACGTGCAGGTGGTTCCCAAGGACAAGAACCCTCCCAACACGCCAGAGCTCCGCCCAATTGAGAAATACTGGGCTATTGTCAAGCGGAACCTAAAGAAGACCAAAAAAACTGCTAAGGACGAGCAGCAGTTCAAGGCAAACTGGCTTTCTGCGGCGAAGAAGGTGGACAAGGTGGCTGTACAAAATCTGATTGCAGGGGTCAAGCGTAAGGCCCGGCAATCCGGATTTGGAAAAGCGGAAGCCTAACTGAATATTTTTCCTGAATTTTATACTAATTGAACTTGAAAAAGAAATTTAATTTGATTTTTTAAATAAACGATTTCACCGATTTACACGCGTTTTCCCTTGACCAAATTTTGACCGTATCACCCTTTAGAAGCATACACATCGAAAAAAAAAATAGTAAAGCATTCGAGGTTAAAGAGAACCAAATGATGCACGTGCTCTGTTGGCATGTTTTATCATTTTTTTTTTTTCAAATTAATCAATAATTACATTTCATGTCAATCTAGGTGCTCCAACTGCTACCGTAATGTATCAACCTTAATTGTTAAAATATATACTAATTTTGTTTACATTGTTCATGCCTTAGCAGTTCAGTATTTTAAACATGCCTGCGTGTCAGTATAACAATAATAATCTTAAAACTAAAAACAAACTAACATTAATTTTAACTAAGCATAAAGTGAATTAATCATTGCAAAAGAAGATTGCAACGATTTTTGTCTGAAATTATTAATTATTTTGTTGGACATTTGCCCTAAAGTCTCAACATTCGAAATTCTATGTACTTCGTTAGTACTGTACCAAGAAGGCAGCTTCAAAATCATCTTCAGAACTCTGTTCTGAATCCTTTGAAGTGTTTTTTTCCCTGGTAGCACAACAACTAGACCATATTGGAACAGCATAAAGCATGGCCGGTCTAAAAATTTGTTTAAATATTAGTAGTTTTTTTCTTCAGACAAAGTTTTGATTTTCTGTTTATAAGAGGATATACACATTTTATATATTTATTACATTTGGCTTGAATGCCCTCAATGTGATCTTTGAAGTTTAATTTTTGATCAAGTACCGGCCAAGGTATTTCACTTGACTTGACCAAGAAATTGGAACACCGTTCATAGTAACTATGTGACTACTACTAGGTTTCAAAAAAGAAGCTCTAGGTTTATGTGGGAATATTATAAGTTGAGTTTTGGAAGCGTTGGGAGAAATCTTCCATTGCTGTAAATAAGAAGATAAAATGTTTAAACTTTTCTGCAGTCTCTTGCAAATGACACGAAGGCTTCTTACTTTAGCGGAAATGCATGTGTCATCGGCAAACAAGGATTTCTGACAACCCTGAGGCAAATCAGGGAGTTCGGAAGTAAAAATGTTATGTAATATCGGTCCAAGAATACTACCCTGAGGAACTCCAGCTCTAACAGGTATTCGATCAGATTTGGAATTCTGATAATTTACCTGCAGAGTTCTGTCAGTTAAATAATTTTGAATTAATTTCATAATATAGAGCGGAAAATTAAAGTTTTTCAATTTAGCAATCAAACTTTTATGCCAAACACTGTCGAATGCTTTTTCTATGTCTAGAAGAGCAACTCCAGTTGAGCAGCCTTCAGATTTGTTTGCTAAATTAGTAACTCCCAGTAGCCCTACGGTCAAATTAGTTGTAACTTGATTGAAGCAGTCTATGTTATCTCCGAAGGCAACATGTGCTACTAGGGTCTTAAGAGCTGATGAGCAGTTGAATGGCCATGGCAAAATCCAAATTGCTCATCTGCAAAAATTGAGTTTGTATTGATGTGAAGCATCATTCTATTCAAAATTATCTTTTCAAAAAGTTTACTTATTGAAGGAAGTAAACTTATTGGTCTGTAGCTAGAAGCTTCAGCTGGATCTTTCTCGGGCTTCAAATTTGGAACAACTTTGGCATTTTTCCATTTGTCAGGAAAATATGCCAAATGAAAACATTTATTAAATAATTTTACCATGAAAGACAAGGTACTCACTGGAAGTTTTTTTGATGAGTATATAGAAAATTCCATCATCACCTGGAGCTTTCATATTTTTGAACTTTTTAATTAAAGATTTTACTTCATCCAAATCAGTGCCCCAGGATTCATCAAAAATATTTTCTCGGGAGGAAATATTCAGATAATCACGAGCAACCTGATTTCAAACTAAAATTATGGGAACTCTCAAACTGCTTAGCAAGTTTTTGAGCTTTTTCCACATTTGTTAACAATATTATATCACATTTTTTGAGCGCTGGAATAGGCTTTTAAAGTTTCTTCAAAATTTTGGAGAGTTTCCAAAAAGGTTTGGAACTCGGGTCTAATTTTGACACATTATCTTTAAATTGGTTGTTCCTCAGGGCAGAGAAGCGTTTTTTAATTTGTTTTTGCAAAACTCGCCAGATAATTTTCATGGCGGGATCGCGTGTTCTTTGATATTGTCTTCTACGGATATTTTTCAGACGGATCAAAAGCTGAAGATCGTCGTCAGTTATAATTGAATTGAACTTTACCTCGCATTTTGGAACTGAGACAGCTCTTGCTTCGACTATAGAAGTAGTCAGAGATTCAAGAGCATCATCAATATCATTTGTAGTTTCCAAAGGAATGTTAGGATCAAAGTTATATTCCATGAATGTTTGATATTGGTTCCAATCAGCTCTATGGTAATTGAAAGTAGAACTGTTGGGATTAGGAATTATTTCTTGTGATATTTCAAATGTTACTGGAAGGTGATCCGAACCGAAGTCAGCATGGGTAACCAATTGGCTACAAAGTTGGCATGAATCAGTTAAGACCAAATCAATAGTTGAGGGGTTTCTAGCAGAAGAAAAGCAAGTTGGGCTGTTTGGATATTGTATAGTATAATAACCCGCAGAACAATTATCAAATTGTATATTACCATTGGAATTGCTATGAGCATTATGCCATGAACGGTGTTTTGCATTGAAATCACCAATAATGAAGAATGTGGACCTATTACGGGTAAGCTTCTGAAGGTTACCCTTGAGAAGATTCTGTTGCTGTCCTACGCATTGAAATGGTAAATAGGCAACTAATAGTGAAATTTGACCAAATTTTGTTTCAACAGAAATCCCCCAAGTTTCAAAAACCTTGGTATCAAATGGAGAAAGAATTTGATGTTTGATACGCCTATGGCTACGCCACTACGACTATCAACACGATCATTGCGGTATACAAAATAATTAGGATCCCTTTTCATTTTATTACCTGGTTTAAGAAAAGTTTCAGTTACAACGGCAATATGCACGTTATGAACTCGTAAAAAGTTAAACAGCTCGTCTTCATTATCTTTAAGAGATCGAGAATTCCATTATATTTGCTATCGAACAATGTTATAATCCACATACCCCTATAATACCCTATTGTAACCATTATATGCAATAGTTATCTTGACCATGATTTATTTCTCAGTACAACCTATAACCACGGAATTATTTTCAGCGTGTGGATTTGCATCCAGGGCACAAACCATTTCCTACACTGTCGAAGAGTTTTACCCAGTGAGAGAACCAATCTTACTATGAGAAATCCATACAGAATTGGAAAAAATAATCCTCATTTAGGTGGCTGGGTTCGATTTGGTCTAGGAAATTAGCGTTAAGGGAATGACTCCTTGGACATGGGATATGATTGAACATCAATCACAATAAAGCATAAATGATATTTGCATCTAAAAAAACAACTATGGAAGTACATGTCGAATACTACGTTGTGTGCAAGCAATTAGCTAACTGTGATGAACGATGAGCTAGAAAATGCAGCGAAAGAAGAAATCAGGCTAGAAAAAGGGTTTATCTGCTTTGATCAATTCTCTTCATCGACTTTGTTTGGCTAAGTTCGTTCTCTATACCATTTATTTAGATCCACCTGTGTCATCCAGAAGATCGAGAATCATGAGAAGATTATGGAGAGGAATTCTTCAAACCGGCACAGTGGAAAAACAACCCCTCGTATTTATTATCAATATGCCTTTTATTAGTTTTTTTTTCACTTCATCTTCTCCATCATTACCATTAGACTGTCCATCATCTTCAGTATGTTTTTATAGTCCTTACCCTATGTACACATTCTTCCAGCGGTACTCTGCTATCAGTTTGCATAATTCTTGTTGTTCTGCTGGTTTGCACATAGTTCTTTGCAATTGATTAGCATAGTTGTTTACAATAGTTAATTATTAATATTCTGCTCGTACTGTTTTGTTTTGCTTCACATCTGTTCCTTTGTTTGTTTATTTGTTTTTTTTTCCTCAAACATCGCCAAGTTTCTGTTCGCATGCAGAATGTTCTCGTGTGTTTATCATTTCATAAAAAAATAGTAAGTGTAATAATCAATAATTATAATAATGATTCTTTCTTTTCATTATGTATTCATCCCTATAGTTACGAAGCCTTTTGTTTTAGCAACAAATCCTATTTTAATCTACTTTCTTTCCTCTCTCTATGTACCAATTATGCATAGTGTTGTTCAAATTTATTTCGATACCATTATTTCCTGTCGGGACAGACTTTCATGTTGACTTTCTTCACATTTACTTTTATTCTTCAGTTAGTAACCGTTTGCTGCATCAGTTCTAGAATAAAAAGTAGTAGTTCTAGTGGAACGAAAGAGAACAAAACGCCATCGCTCCAGAGCAAATCCTCGTATGCTAATGATAATTGTTAAGAAGAACCGTGCTACGTAGGTGTGTTTGTGTGGTGTTTCTGATTTCTCTTTGCGGAAAAAAAGCATCACGTTGCAGTTAGTTTGGTAATATTTGATTTATCGATTTCTATTTGATTCCCTAAACTCGTTATAGCTAACATTGATTAGTAAACGTTGATGCTTTTGTATTTTTTATCTTTTTTATTTTTTGTATCTGCTGCACGATTAATCATTTTCGCTAATTTATCTTCTAGACCATGCGCGTGTTTTCTGGTTGTATTTTCGTTCTTTTGTTTCAGTTAGTTCTTGTTTCTTTTAGACACAGCTTATTTCACGAATATTTTGCGTAGGTTTCTACGTTTGTTTCCTTTCATTTAGGTTATTTTGAACTTAGAGTCTCGCTTTATACTATGCTTTTCATAATATTCAGTAAATCTTAATACTATTATACGAAAAAAAAAACATTTAGAGTTCTTTTTTAAAAACCCTTTTGAACCGATGAATTTGAACAGTGATTTTCTTGGCTAAATGTCAATTGGTTTAATTTGTTTAAGTTCGTTTTTCGTTAGTTATTTTGTTTTCCTTGTGTTAGGGTAGTGAACATGGTATTTAAGAATGTGATAGCACAATTTTGCTTACTCTTGACTTTTTCTTCGTGGAGGGGAAAAGAACTAAAGCGTATTGGGAAAAGATCATAAACACCATCGTTACCTGGCCAGCGCTTATAGCATCCAAGTTCCCCGCTGATGGCCGCAGAGCCGGATCGATGATGGGGCACTGAGTTCGCATTTTCTTCTTCGTCTTCCTTTTCTAACCACCAACACCACTTTCTCGCACTTTCGATTTCGGATTTCTCACACTATCACTCGCACAGTAAACTAGTAATCAACATGTGTAGTATCACAAATAGGTTTCCACTTGCTAAAGAGTGTCCATTTCGTTCGGTAGAAAACATGTCCATTGTAGCTTTCAGATCGCTTCGCGGAACTTGATAAGGTGTCCATTTTTTGTTGCACGCACATTTCGCTTCGGCAGGAAGCCGGTTTCCCCTTTTTTTTTTTTTGCTCTCTATTGGTAGCAGATTGTTCAAGAAAAATGAACTATTATTCTCACAGACTACGTTTTTGCAATGACGGATGAATTTTTCAACTGTTACGGGAATACTTTTTGTTCATTGTTTAAAAATTGCAGACACAAACACTAAGATAATTAAAACGAAAAGTTATCAACGAAATAAAAACAAAACAATACATCGCTTCTTTACAAAAGAAAAGAAAATTCTTGCTTGAACTACTTAATACTTGGCAATTTGTTCACGTGTCTTTATTTTATTTTCTCAAGGGTACTCAATTTCTTCGTTTTCAGTCGGCAATTACGTTAATTCTTTTGTTTTTGGTTCTTTGGAAATACACACACACATTTCAGTTTAGTTCCTTTTTCGGCAGTCTTTCTTGGAGCTCGTTGAGTATCACGACTAATTTTAAACTGTTCGAAAGCACTTACACTTGTTGGGTGTCTCTTTTTGCCTCTGCCTACCACCGGAGGAGGCGATCCTTTTTGAATATGTCTCACAAAAATCTCACAAGATCGTCATCATCATCATCATCATCATCATCATCAGCATCATCGTCATCACCACCGTCCAGCAGCGGAGACGCGCACAATTGGGAATAGCGGCGAGTTGGGGAGAAAGAAAGAGAGAGATAGAGTTCCGTTGCGACCTCCCCTTGATCCTCTGCAGCATAACATAAAAGAAAAACCTTCCTGGTCATCCGCGATCAGAAATAGCTTCCGAGAACTCAAACGGAAAGCAAAATATAAAACTGTGCAATCATTCGATTACTTGATCGGTTTTCCTGTTGATGTTGAACTTGTATCGTGTTGTAACTAACGGCAGCACTTTGTTTAATGTATTACTTTAACCCTTCCTCTTGTATTTGATTCGATTGAAAGTAGAAAATTAAAGCAATATTTCAGGAATATTAGAATCTGCGTTAACGTTCGTGATAATACAAAGCAAAGTTACGATTTCACTTATTCGATTACCGTTTTTGTTTGTTGCTTCTAGGGGATTATATACGTTTTCTGATTTCTATATTTTTTTTCAACAAGTCATATTCATAATTCTTGTCGTATTTGTTTTAAGAGCATTCTTTTCTTAACTTTTATTAAATATTTGTTTTTTTTTTTCTTTTTTTGTATCATCATAAATCGATATATATATTAGATTTTCAGTTTCATCTCTTCTATATCTTCCTTTTATTCGTTCATCATTTATCGAATCTAGCAAATAAACTTCTCGGCCATAACCTCGCCAGCGCTTTGAACAACAGAAATTCATAACTTATCATCATCATATAGATATCCGCGTGCTGTATTTTCTTAATTTAACTTTACCATTAATACGTGTCTGCATGTCTGTCTGTCGCTACTTATTAGTATAAATCAATCAAGTGTTTAAAAAGGTATGTTTTCATCATCATCATCATTATCATGACCGCCCCTCTGTTGGATTTGAGCGATAAGCACCATCTTCCGATTGACAACGATCTACTCGCTAGTGCTGCTGTTGTTGTTGCTGGTGAAGCCTAGGAGGAGCGCCACCCCGAGGGTTACCGCGGCCGCGCCCTTTCTGCTGCGGCTGTTGTTGGTCACCGCGGGCCTGTTAACGAGATGTACCGAGAATCTTATTTCTAGGAAATAAAATTTCGACGGCGTGATAAAGGGTGAAACATTTAAAATGTGGAAAACAAAATCAAAGTCGGAAGTTACCGAATTGTAGAGCAAGAAACGATCTCAATTATCAAAATATGTTCATTAATACAAAGGCGCAGGTATGTCATCCTAACTCTGATCCGTTGAGAAGTTCTTTAAATTGACTAAAAGCAATCTAGTAAAAACATACTGCTGTTCCATAGATCATTGATAAGTAAATACAAAACCTCCGTAGGAACAAGCTTCGTGTCCGCGGGATAGAGCCGATCCGCGAGTTACAACATTCTCTTCTATCTGGAGAAAGACTACAGCGTCAAACGAAGTGCTGCGCAACCGCAAAGTGCAGCTGAAACTGAAGGGGAAGACCGAGGGCAAGATGACTCTATCGTTCCGTGTCTTGGTTCTAGAGGTTTATGAAACCGGCCAAACGGTGACGAAGTACCTGGGCAAGAGGTCTGAGCAGCAGACAATCACCCAGAAAAAGCGGTGAATAATCAGTGAGATGTTCAATGGGAATGTCTTCGATTTTGATGTTCTGACCACTGTTCTGGCTCGTATGGAATTTGTCCATTTAATTATGAGACATATCAGAAGAAAACAAAACGGTTGCTTCGCTATTTCATAAGCATTAATGTATTCAAATTGGTTTTTATAAATGCTCCTTGGTTCAAATCAAATGCAGCAAACATCTGAAATCAAATATATCAAATAGCAAATGCTTTATTTTGTCATCACCTTTGTATGGGTCCCATCTTATTCTTCAAGAGAAAGCGGACTAGCTTGCAAAAGTGAGCGCTATGGAAGGCGATATTTATGATCGACAAATCGCATTTCGTTAGGTGGCAGCATAAATGGAGTAAAGGAGATTTGAGGCGATGGCAATATTCTATCATCCCAAAGGTGTCGAAGAAATCTTATGTTGGGGAGGGGATAGTTTATGTTACGAAATCGAAGGTACAACTAACAAATCTATTCGTTGTTTTCTGCAACGAAACTAAGTTGTACTATTTATTAAGCTACCTTCGTAATTAATGGCAAATGAAGCACAGAAAGCACGTTCATGCATTATACGATAACAATAAAAAAGAAAAATTGAAAAGAAACGTTTCTCTGGTGGTTGCAATAATAACAGATCTACTTTATCGACTCAAAATGCCATTGAAACAAAAAGCGCAACCACGTGGAGTTTGTCCAGCTATTTTAAATGTTTCTGACATAGGGGATTCGATCCTTTTTTTTTTTTGGAAAGCGTTGATACTGAAGCCGTGGTTGATCTCACTAGGCCATGGTGTCTTGTGAGAAGATACGTGATTGATGAGTATGATGTTATAGTTCTCGACAGTGCTTTAATTTTTATTTTGGTATAAATAAATTATTCCCGTCCATCCCAGCAGGAAAACCAACATGCAAGGAGTATGATAATATAGAGGCAGCGATTGGCTGGTCTTCACGAAATCCATTTCGTGCATTATACAAAAAGGTGTAATAAAAGCATTTCGCCAGACAAATAGCAACATGAATGTTTCATACAATATACAAGACATTAGTTCTATGTACAAAATCCATGTTTACGAAACGAGAGATAGCTATTTAACGAAATAAATTTTCAGTGTGTGGGTCGAGACTTCATTTGCGTGATGTCTCGCCTCATGTCCAATCATTATTCTTTGAACGCTCATTTATACCGCGTTGGGCTGAGTGACACCTATCTCTGTGAATGTGGACAAGGTTAACACTTCATTTGATCACTTTTTAAAAATAAAACATATATATAAAAAGTAATCAAACGAAGTGTTAATTTTAAATTCTCCTAGTTTCCCCATCGGAATCGTTCTACTACGCTCAAAAAAGTGTTTTAAATAGTGTTTTTAAAAAAGTGAAAGCTCATTTATGTTTTTTTGACTAACATTAGCCTTAGACTGTAGTTTGTTGAACCTGTATGTTTAGTTTTAGTTTTTGATTTTAGTGACTGTGTTTGTGTTATTTTTCTTTGAAATTGTTCAAATAAAAGAAAATAGTTCAGTTAGAAGAAGACAATTAGAATAAAGAATACCTGTATTTTATAAATGATTGAAGAAACTCCAACCCCTTCTTCCGATCCATACTTTTTTTTATTCCCGCTAACCTCAAAGACGGCCGCGAGTAATCAATTCTTCCATTTTTAAGATCATTAATGTATTTTGAAAAAGCAATTTTGGCTCTGTAAAGTTGATTCGATTGTGCTTGTACACAGGAAGGAAATTGTTTAAAAAAATAGCAAATGCCGACTTGACGTGACTGAATTGCGTCTGTTTGATCGTAAGTACTCACAGAAGGTTATTCCGAGAGTCGAAGTGACTTTTGTCGCTTGATAGTGTGAGAAAAGCCACTTACAACATCCAGCCTTTCCCAACGAATGCGGGAGACATGGACATGCTTCATCGACGACTTTGAGTTGGCAGCTTCCCTATCAAAAGTTAACGCTCCAAAACGTCGTGCTTTTGATGTCCACAGGGGTGAACTGAAGAGCATCGTACGAGTGGCTAAACTACAGCCAAGTTCAGAGGATGACAATTTCTTTCAACAACGCGTTTCAAAATCGATAAGTATCTAAAATCCATGACTGATCCCGCAGCAGAACACAAAGCGTTCTCCAATATGCTTCTGCGGTAAACTTCCACCCAAGAATGACAGAGAAAGTACACCTATGTCGTTACAGTCCGGATGATCAAGACTCCGACCGTCGCGGAGCCATGCCGAATAGAGTCTGAGATCAAATAGAAAACGAAATATGATGTTGTAATGTTGCCGATAATGAGTACTCAGGTTGCTGTCGTTTTGGTCGTTTTAACGGTTAACATATTAAAATTGATAGCAAAAATTTATTCCTTTAACATCAAATTTAGAGCTGATCCTGCTATCAGTGAGAGAAAATCGAAAAGTCAATTTGCTGTAGATTTTTTTCCTTTTGGTAGGAAAATAAGTTTTCTACTTGGTGCTCTGTCAAAAAATTGAAAACAAAACAACCTTTCTCAAAGAACAGTGAGCGCAAAATTACAGCAAGATGAAAACTAAATTTTAAATCAAATTTGACAATTGTTAAGTGGAATCAAGTTAAGATTTTAATTTGATGTTGATATCAAAATCCCTAGCGCTGAACTGGCCGGCTTGACGTGCCGCAAGGACTCAGTAGGGATTCATTGTCAAGACCCGAAGCTGAGAGTTGTTTGCTATTTATATTACTTATCAACGCTGAAAGAGCTCGATCATAGTAGTCTACCTGTAAAATATTATACAATTTAGTTACTTTAGAAATAAACCTGTTATCTTAACGTTTTTTCTACTTTATTCGCAAGTCTGAAACTCAATAGGTTATGGGCCTGCGAAAAACTGTGTCGAACGGAAGACCATGAAGATAATTTTGAAGAAGCTGAAGACGCAGTACAAGCCGAAAATTCCTCGATGATGAACGATCTGATGACTTCCCTGAAGAAGCTTGGTGACAGGAACTACGCAGTTTGGAAGTTCCGGATGGAGTTGGTGCTCATCCAGGAAAGAGTGTTCGACGTGGTGAGTGAAGAGAAACCTGAAAATCCGTTTGGAAGGCGAAGGACGCAAAAGCATGAACGGTAAGCGACTTATCGGTTGACGATTCAAGCAAAGATGTGTGGGATGGGCAAAAGACCTATCACGAGCGATCATCGTTGGCAAGTAAAGTGCACGTTTTACGAAAATTATGCTCGCAACGAATGTGGTAGTATGTAAAATCATTTGAAAGAAGTGACAAATTTGACAAAAAGGTTGACTGCGCTGGGTGAAGAAATTAAACAACATTGAATAGTTGCCATGCTTCTTTCAAGCCTTCCCGTATCTTTTAATAACAGTTTAATCACTGCACTGGAGAGCCGACCGGAATAGGACCTAACGTTGGAGTACGTGAAAGGTAAGCTATTGGACGAATGAAAGCGTCGCGTGGAGAACCAGTAGGAAGAAAAGGATCTGCGAACAGATCTTCGGTGGTACCGGTGGGTAAAATTTAAAATCACGTACCACTACTGTCACACGGAAGGGCACATTCTTCGGGACTGCAAAAACTTAGCCTGGGATTGGAAGCAATCAGAGGAGAAACCTCAACAGAAGGCTAAGATGGGGAAGATCAAATCACCGGAGGGTTGTTTTGCTGTAGAAAAACGATTGACGGAACGTGATCTGTGGTTCCTTGACTCAGGCACCACGTCTCACACGACCAACAACGATTCGCTGCTGGGAGAACTGGACACGTCGTCTAACGACAGCATCAGTCTGGCGGATGGAAACGAGGTTCAAGCGAATGGAATCGGTGCTGGAGTGTACCAGAGTGTCGATGGCGATGGAAAAACTGTTAACATGAAGCTTAAGGGTTTGTATCATGTGCCGGCACTGACTGGTAACCTTCTAGTAACAAGGCCTGCTGTCGGTTCAAAATCATGAAGGGTGGTGCAGCACTAGTCGGTGGTGAACGACAAGGCGGGTTGTATTATTTGAAGCACAGCCCAGAGTTCATTCCCACTGACAGTTGAAAAACGAAGCAAAGCGGTAGGTGATCTAGTGCATACCGATTTGTCGGGACCATTCAAAGGGGCTACGCCTAGCGGAAATCGGTACAGCATGGTGACTATTCAAGCTTGACGGTACATGTCTGAAGTGTTCGAAAGGATCCGAAAGTATGTCTGCATGATCGAAACCCTATTTGGTAAAAAGCCTGAAGTGCTACGATCCGGCAGAGGTGGCAAATTTAAGTGGGAAACTTAGGGAATTCCTGGCGGACAACGGAATTTTGCTGCATCAAACGTGACTGCGTGTTATCTCCAAAACATCTTCCAACAGCTCCAAACGATGGGACACCACACGAACTGTGTTACTGTCTGAAGCCATCGTACAAGCATCAACGAGTGTTTGAATCGACGGCATACGTGTACGTTCCCAACCAAAAAGTAGAAAGTTGGACAAGAAAGCAGGCAAAATGATGCTGGTGAACGCTGCCGAATGGAAAGTATGCCGTTTCCTCGACACGATGGATTGCTGTATTATCATTAGCCGTGATGCCAAAATCGACGAGCTACATGGTTACGATCGCTGCATGATAGGGGTACAGCACGAGAGATGATCGTACACGACGCAGTATCACATGACGAGATTCAGGATATGTACCTACGCTGCAGCAGGTATTGTAAGCTGAGTTCCTGGTTGGCAGATCAAATTCTCACGAGCGTCCAAGCATGAGGAGCCGAAGAACTATGCTCAAGCAATGGCTAGCCCTATTTGTGGTAAGTGGTATGACTGGAACGGAGCGTGTGCGTTTGTTTAGCATGGAAGATGGCAAGGTTTTGAAAATTCTATTGAACCAGGATATTGGAAGCAGCACCCTATGCCGAACAACGTAGAGTATCAAAAGCTGTTGCAGCGGTGTCAATCCTGAGCCGCAAAACGAGCAACCCATCTCAGAGTGACTGGCAAGAACTGCAGCGTGATACACGCACGATACTTGAAGGGAACTACTGGTTTCGTGTTAGTGACAACATTCGTCCAACTGATCGTAGCAAGCCGTGCTTGGAAACTGACGTGTTGTTTTTGCTGCGTCCTTTTCGCGAAAAATAAAATCAAAAATATATTCGTAATTCAACCCAAATGAACAGTGAAATCATCAAATCTCCACGTGTTTTGTGTAAGATGTAGTGAATATAATCGATTCCTTCCAAAAAATTGTGATGGTTGGAATTTTTTCTCCGTTTTTTGTTTTTGTTTTTTTTTTGTGCTTCTCCCCGCACCCAGAGGAAGAGTTAATATCAGCTTAGTTGTGTTTGTTAGTGATGTTCATATTGTGCAACGCGGATTTCTTCTCGGAGGTGTTTTTTACCTGTGATTTCCACTGTATTGCATTTGTGCGCGAAGTAATAATTGTATTCGGGCTGTTCCATTCGAAAAGGATGATATAAAAATATTTGCCAAATAGCGGAGTGCTTTTTCTGTAGAGACATAAATGCATCCTTTAGCATCACAGGGAAGCCGTCCAAATGAAGACTGAGCATCAGCAACAATATCCGGTGAGATCATTCTGAATTCGAACGATACTGCTAAATACGGTCATCCTCAAAACAATAAGATTTGATGATGGAAGTGTATGCACAGTACCTATATCCATTTGATATTTGTACCGTGTTTATGCGGGGCTTGTTGTCAGTGAAAGTGACCTCGGAATGGACGTGAGTAACCAGGCATTCTGAAATGGGTCACTGGATCCCAACAGAGCTTTCACCTCTCAATTCCCGGGCTAAAAATGTTTGTCGAGTCGAAAACAGTTCGTTTAACTGCAAACATTTTTTCACTGTTGAAAAAAATCACTGCCGGACAGTGGGCGTTGGATTGTATATACACACACACACGCAAGTAAGTTTGTCCATTTCAGATGTGATAGAAAGTTTTCCACCGACAAAACAAATGATTCCACTGGATTTGGTGGAATCATTTGTTTATAGCGCATCCTTCAAACTTCAAAATCCATGCTCCGTATACGTCGCAGAATTGGCGGCTATAAACTATGCATTAGAGCGAATTGCCTGTCTTCTTTCAGATCAATTTTTCATTTTAACGGATAGTCTCAGCTCACTTCAGGCCGGTGAAGCACTCACCGTATTTCCTTAGCGAAGTACGATCTCTTTTGAGTTCCCTATCAAACAATTCCTACACCATCAGCTTGGTTTGGGTCCCTTCTCATTGCTCCATTCCGGATAATGAGAAAGCGGTTTCACTTGGCAAGGTGGGCGCTATGGCAGGCAATATTTATGATCGACAAATCGCCTTCAATGATTTTTTTTCTTCCGTCAACAGGCCCTGATTAGCTGGCAACAAAAATGGGATACAGGGGATTTGGGCAAATGGGTACATCCCATTCTTCCACAGGTTTCGAAAAAATCGTGGTTCAGAGGGTTAGATATTAGCCGGGATTTCGTCAAGGCAATGTGTCGTCTAATGTCCAATCACTACTCGTTAGGCTCTTATTTCTATCGAATAGGGCTCTCAGACACCAATCAATGCGGCTGTGGTACAGGTTATCAGGACATCAACCATGTTGTCTGGTATTGCCTCGATTTCGAAATTGCCAGATCTGATCTTTGCGCATCCCTACGGGCTTGAGGGAAATCAGAGAAGGAAGATATCAGAGATGTTCTGGGAAAGCTGGACTTGGACTATATGGGGCTAATTTACAAGTTCTTGAAACAAATAGATGTTTTCGTTTGATCCTCTCTTAGCTGTCGTCTTAACATGCCCACCTCGCCCCCTCCCCCGTAATACCGCTTCTGTTGTATCGTTACAGCTTAATGCAACGCAACATCTGCGCCAGACCAACAGCAACAATATCGCATCTCCAATCTGCTGTTGAAAACCAACGTTAAGATTCCTACTTCCCCATTCCTACCCGAATTATTGTTATCCATAACCTCGACCAAGCCGCGAGTTTTTCGGCTTTCCAAAATTAACATAGTTAGTAAGTTATTGTCATTATAAAAATGAAAAAGAACTCGGCTCCCCTATGCCTATGGCACTTGAGCCTCACAAATAAATGAGTAAGTTAAAAAAAAACTTGAAAACGTCAATTCCACTGCGCAAACTTTTTCACCCGTCTTGTCATATGACATTGACAGGTTCGTTCCGAAGATAACCCACCAAAAAGAGTCGCATCTTCCTTGGAAAAGTATCTTATTTCGAAAACTGAATTCGAGCGGCTTTGAGAAAATTCACTTAACAACGTACGCTTGCGCTGAGAAACCACTATGCCAGGCTCAATTATTAATTCAAGCGAGTTAACCGTCGATGCTACTCGTCATATTTACGAGGGATTTAGTCCAAACTCACGTCGCATCCGCATGCACGTAAAAGAGCAGCGCAAAGAGTCTGGCCTACCATCTTCAATAGTGCTAAACGGAGATGTCGCTTCATTCGCCATAATGTGCTACTTTACGGCCAATCTCTAGTTGAAATCGATATCATCTTTGACATGATTACAACCGCCGCAAAACAACTCAAGGCGTCCTTCAATCCTGGACCCGATGGTGTTGCGTCAGTATTCCTGAAAAGACATTTCAGCCTTATTCTGCGAGGCGTGTAAGTCGTGATGACTCGCTCTCACATACGAGGTGACAATTGTCACCTCGTATATGAGAGCGAGTCGTCTCGACTCACACGCCACGCAGAATAAGGCTGATTACCTGCTTAATGACACCGTTGCTGCGCCTATTCCAAATGTCCGTCGCAAGAGGAGTGTTCCCATCCTGCTGGAAATTTGCACATATGTTTCCGGTCCACAAGAAACGAAGCAAAGGAAACTTGAACAGTTATCGAGGAATCACTTCGTTGAGCGCGATGTCGACTCTCCATTTGATTTACCCAGACGAGTCACGTCACTGCAGGTGTCTTTTCTCACTTCACCAAGTGACAAACGTTACTTCGACTTTCGGAATAACCCTCATAGTCTACCACCCATTGTAGCAGGTAAACTAGACCCGATAGCAACAGGTTCTTCTCTCTGTTTGTGTTGATCAAGGATTAATAACCACTGTGCTAAACATTCCATTGTATGAAGGATCAAAAACGGATTGGGTGGATCGATAGATAACATCAATAACCTATACGTATGCAAGGGTATATAAAGAATCTCCTTCCAACAGTTGGTCGAACAATTGGTCAAAAAAGCGAACTATCTTACCTAAGGATGCACCAATGGGTGAAGAGAAGAGCATACCATTCCCACTCTCCCTGTGCAGCAAGACAGCTCAAAGAGATTACCCACAAATCGAATACTCTCCTCACAAAATAACCCACTCTTCTGTATTTTCAAGCTAGAAGATCTCAATGACAACAATCAAAAATTTAGTAATAAGCACAATTTGACCGCTTGCATTTTGAAACTTTGTAATTTTTTGATACAATCAATCGCCTCAAGCAGGAACCAGAAAATAAAAAGCATCACTAACCCTTGTTTGACAGCTTAGTTACCCACCCGATAGTGGTCTCTTGATTCCCCTCGATATCCACCACCACCGCTGCCGCCGCCGCCATTGTTGTCCGCTCCATCGCGAGAGCCACCGCCATCGGAATCCAATCTACGATCCATACCGCCCCGGGATCTATAGCCGCCATCACTTCCACCGTCACGGTAGTCACCCCGTCCACGGTTGTCATCTCCCCGGCCGTAGTAATCACGATTCGGTCGGCCATAACTACGCTGGTATCCACCGCCTTCGTTGCCACCATCCCTCGAGTAGTTGCTTCCGCCATCCCGATCGTCTCCACTGTTGCTACCGTTGCCGCTGATGTTGCTGTTGTTGTTTCGTCTGTCGTAGCTCTGGTAGCCTCGGCCTCCATCCTGGCTGTACTGGTTACGGTTGTAACCACCTGGAATATACAATTTTTTACCTGAATTGAACCAATTCATCAACCTTGTTCAACTTACCATAGCTTTTGTTGTACCCGCCGCTGCTGCTGCCGCTGTGATAATCTCTTCCATAGCCGCCCCGGTTGTACCCATCGCCGCCACCATCCCGGTCGTTATACTTGTTGTAGCTGTTGTTATACTTGTTCGGTCCATCGTATCCCCCGCCGTACTGCTGCGGTCGGTACGACGGTTGAGGGTCATGCTTCTTGGTGTTTTCCTCCAGCTGGCGTTTCTCGTAGTGGATAAAGTCATCGAATATCGACATCGTGTGCTTGTAGCTGTGAATGATCTTTAGTGCCTGGATTCCCTTCGCGTTGGGCACCTCCTGGGTGTCACGCGAGTTCGTTATGGGTTTATTTTCGTTATTCTCCAGCACCACTCGTCGCAGCTGTCCATTCGGGACGTCCTTGACATAGATCCAGCGCACCTTGAAGGTGCCCTTCCACTTGTCCTGCGACCAAACGCTCGATACGGAGTTATAGTCTACAGCAGTCATCATCTGCGCGATGCCGCAGAAATGCCCGGAACCGTTGACCGAGAAGAACAGATAAACCATGCCACCCTTTTCCTCGCGTTCGCGATAAGCCTGATCCAACCGCTGGTTGCCGTGTTCAGTTGAGCACCAGATCTCGTATTTTATGCTACGGTGGATGTCATCCTCCGAGTACGATTTGATTACGAAGAATCTGGAAATGTTAGTTGGTAAGGGAATCAAATAAGGGGTACATCGAAAGTAAGCAGTTGGGAAACTTACCTAGCTAAGTGCGCCGTGTCCAGCATGTCCAGATTGGTTGGATTATAGTTGTTTTTGGTCTGCAGCTGGCTGAGAATTGGCGCCGCATTGGCCGCGGCAGCTTCTCCGCCGCTCGGTGTAGGAGAGACTGATGGCTGTATCGGTGCCTGTTGCTGTTGTTGCTGCTGCTGTGGTGGCGATTGAACAACAGCTGGCTGTTGCGGCGGAGGTGCTTGTTGTTGTACCGGTGTTACCTGCACTGGCACTGGTTGTTGAGATGCCTGGTTATCTTGGTTATAGTTGCTAGGACCATTGCTGGGTCCTCTTCTGTCTTCTTGAGGCATGCGATGCTGTGGAGGCGGTTGCTGGTAGCTTCCGCGTTCATTCGACTGATGTTGCGGCTGATGATGGGCCGGTGGTGGTGGTTCATGATGGTTTTGATTCTGTCGTGGTTGCGATTGATGCTGCTGCATCGCTGGTGGTTGATGATGATATGGAGGAGGCTGATGGTAGCCTTGACCTCCCTGATGATTCATCGATGGAGGTGGCCCAGAGTAATTACCGCGGTTGTTCTGCTGCGGTCCCTGCTGGTACTGTCGATGATCGGAACGTTGCGAGTGATGCTGTGAAGGCATCATGCCTCCTCCGGATTGATTCGGTTGTTGCTGCGGCTGCTGCGCTTGTGGTGCTTGTGGTGGTGGATTCTGCGCCTGACCTGGCGTTGGCCAGCGTGAATTTTGCACTGCCGGTGGTGGTCCCATGTTTTGTTGTTGATACTGCTGATGCTGCTGCTGCTGCTGTTGCTGCTGCTGATGGTGAGGATGGTGGCTTCCGCTGCTGCCGCCCCCGTGGCCACCCCCGCCCATTGATGAGGCATTGCTGGGGCCGCCTTTGCCACCGGCTAGCGGTGGTTCGGCTAGTGGTGACGGTTCAATCACCGGCGGAGGAACGATCGGCGGCGGAGTCGGTGTTGGCACCATCGCGCTTGGTCCGTTCTTGGACGGCGAGTCCCAGGTGCCGATGTCCATGTTGTGCTTGCCAGGAACCATCGGTGGTGGGGGCATTCCAGGACCCTTCTTCTTTACCGTTGTACTCGTGGTATTCACTTGCGGTTTAGCCGGTTGGGATGCAATCGAAGCCCAGGTCATCTTTTTGGGAGCTTCCTTCTGCTGCTGGTGATGTTGATCCGATTTGGATAGTGAATTGCTACCGTGCGAGGAGTGATGGTTAGCGTCTCTGTTGTGGCGCATCGAGCCGAGGCCGAGTCCCTGCATTCCTTGCTCAACATTCTGCGGAATGGAACGGAACGGATGGTTAGACATACGATTAAATTGATTAAATGACAGAACAAACTCCTACCTTAATTCCATCGTTGTAGGCTCCCTGATTGCGGTGGTAGTAATCATCGTACGGCTTTCTTTGAGATTGACCTCCGGCACCAGCACCAGCGTGACCGTGGCTCACTTGTTGCGATCCCCATGAGTTATTGTAATCATTTCCTGGTTGTCGGAAGATAGGATTGGAAAGCAAACGATTGGATTAGATTGAAAGGTGTTGTGATTTGACAGTTCGATAGATAATGTTAGTCGAAGTGCGTAAAATGTGGAACGAAACGGAGAAGTAATCAACAGAACAAAACAATATCCGGTGTGATACAAACGAAACAGTGGAACCGCCACGGGCGTTGGAGTGTGTGTTGTGTGTGAGTCATTGAGTGTGGAAAGTGTAATGTGCAATAAAAATCCTTGTTTGGCTATCATTAAATCGAGGCACATTATTTAGGCCAAGTACTTTGCTGCTTTTAGTTCTGTTGTTGTTGTTGTTGAATCATAGGCATAACGGAAACGACTTTTTTTTCTATTACGTTTTGGATTTTAGCTTCCGTTCTGAAAGTTGGAAAAGAGACAAGACGAAGCTACACGACGGGAAAATTCAACTCAATTTTGAATCGGTGGTGTGGAGTGGAGTCACTAGTATATGAGTAAATGAGACTGGGATTGACAAGTCGACATATCTAAGACACCGACTTAAATCAGATCGATATTCGAGATATGTCGACTTGTCAATCCCAGTCAAATTTACTCATATATGAGTGACTCCACTTTAGACGAAAGTGAGCTAAAAACGATTCAAGATTGAGTCAAATTGTCCCACCGTGTAGATGTGGCTCAATGACTACGTTGCCACATATCTTATTGACGCTGCGTCGGTAGAAATTTGAACTCTCTCGCAAAGAGCAGATAACATCATATCAATTAATCAAGTTCTAAGCGGTGCAACGTAAATCTTTCTATAACTGATGACCGCTCGTCTTGACTCAAATTAGAGTGACTACAAACTTAGAAAATTTCACAGTATTCGGTAATTTTTTAGCGAACTTTCAACAGCTGAACGTTCGGTAATCCGATTTACCGGACTTCGGTGAAATTTTACAGTATTCCGGTAAAAACATTACCTGAACTTGTGAAATTTTACCGAAATTAGTTAAATCGGATTACCGAACGTTAAGCTGTTGAAAGTTCGGTAAAAACTTACCGAAAAATTATTGTAAAATTTTCTAGTGTATACACTTTCATCGAAATTGACTCAAAAACGAATCAAATTTGAAACGCTCTTTTCGACCGAGCATGCTCAAACAAACAGAAGAAGTTGATTTTACGAGTTTATAATAAATAGTGAGTCACTGTCAAAAATATAAATATGAATGGAATTTCATGATATATTCAAGATATTAGAGATATTCCTATAGTAGTGATGGATCTCCCCTATGGGATTATATTTGAAGTTTTACAAAATTGTTTATGTACAACACGTCGTTCTCAAACTCACATAATGTTTGGAAGGAATGTTTATGTTTGGTACAAAATATCGTTCCGGTTTACTATTATCCCATTTCGACATAAAACCTCGAAGAAACAAACATATATCTAAACAATAATACAATCAAGTAACTGAAAATAATGAGTGTTGTGATTGTTGTTTGTGTGTTGAAAAATACTAAAACAGTACGAACATTTTCTACCTTTGCACAGTGATCCCAGAATCGTTTTTATGCGCTATAAATTGTTCGAGCCTAAATCATCAGAGAAAAATGTATATAGTAGAGTTCATGAGTAATTCATGATCAAGGCCTAAAAGCCTAAAATAAACAATGGCTTTTAACGTTGGTTTCTCTCGAATCTTGCTCTATCAATCGTTTAGTTGAATTCGTGTGATTCGTTAGAGATAAACGATTTAAGTCATTGTTTACAATTGGCTATTAGGCCCTAACCATGAATTACTCGAGAGTTGAGCGAGTTCAGCTCAATTTAAGCAAATCAATATATTTTAAGCTTTCAAGAACAAAGTCCTACATAAAAATTTATTCGGGGTTATATTTAGGGTTCCCTCTATCAACATTAAGATTCTCATTGATAGATCCTCGAAGAATCTGTTCATCTGTTCGTTTAAGTTTCTCTATAACTATCTTCATAATTATCTGGAAAAATTTCTTATTTTCTTAGTAAATTTACTTTCATTTTATTTTATGAACTTCAAAAGTAGCATATATTGTTTTCGTTTACCGTGTGTATGCTCTAACTAAGCTAACTAACAGAAGAAATCTGCTTCCACTATTCCATAGTGGATGATTGAAAGGTTTGGTTCGTGTATTAGAACGTGATAACTCTAATTGCAGATCCAGAAATCCATTTAGGAAAATTTGCGCCCATAACATCATGTAAATAACTAGCTTTTTCAACATTGCCGATATGAAAGATAAGAAGAATCGGATTTCATCGGTATTTAGTTTTTCCATTTCAGCCAAACATTTCACTTATATGCCGTAAAGCAACTTAAAGGAGCCGAGTAAGATTCTAAACAATAATGTTAAGCACATTACAATTTATGATCATTTTCTCTTGACAGGATTATTGTCTGTGTTCGCAACATCTTCCCCTCTCACGGTATTATATGTTTCGTCACTTCTCCAAAAAGGGATATCTGAATTTTCTAGCTTTCTTAAAGAAGAGATTCTTAGACCGAAGGGTCTTGCGGTAGAAAGCAAAGGCATCTCGCCTTCTGAAGTTGCCCAACGAGTTCAAACTTTAAAAAGACTGCAGTTATGTAGTTAAGCAAATATAATAATTCTATTTTGAAATTGCATGGCAAAAAACATAACGGACCCACAATGTCACTGAGTACTAGGATGTATGATTTGTACCATTACTTTTTGTAGCATGAAAACCAAGTCCGACAGCAATAGACTCTTCCTTCAATATCCACTGATTTCCCTCATCATTGTACACAGTTCGGGAGAATCGATAGGCAACATCAATTGTACATATCCAAGGGATGGCAAAGAATCTCCTTCCGACAACAAGATTGGAGAACAATTGATTTAAAAATGCGTGCTATCTTACAAGCGGATGCCAGTTCACATTCCTCAACCAATTCGCTTCAATTAGGTGCCCTGGTGGTCCCTCCTATATCCCGATATGTGATGTTAATATAAATTTTTATACCAGAAAATATACTGTCTCTGTCACTTCACTGAGAATTCGAAGCTACGTTCCGTTGCGTTAAACAAAAGAGTGCATTTTTTCAAAACCTCAAAGAATTATTGGAAATGATCCGGTCACAAGTCAAATAAGTTCCACAATTTTCTATTTTGAGACAAGATTTCCAGAGGAAAAGGGGAAGAAGCTAGAATTCACCGAAGAGTAAAACTTGGTGAATTCATTCGAACTAAGGAAAATGTGTTAAAGCCAGTGGTGGTAAATGTACTGTATTTTGATATTTACATTTTGATATCTGACATTTATCATTACGACCAAATTCAACACACACACAAAAGCGAACCGTCGTAGGAAAAATCTCATATGACATTTTTGTACCGTTTTCTCCAGGCGACGAAACATTTTTGCCGTCGCCAACCGATGTTTTAAAAAATTTCGCGATAATAATTTACATCACTCAGAATTTAGTTGATTGTTGGCTTATTACTGTATACATATGATGTTTATTATATGGAATCAAATCATAAGAATGGATACTAAAAAATGTACATTTACCACCTCTGGTTAAAACACATTTCGATAAACGTCTATTATGACAATTTTCCACCACCACAGTTTGTTCAGTCAACATCAGGTCTAAGTAACCAGACGAAAGTCCTGGACCTTGCTGACCAGTATTTCTTGAAGTCTGACCTATTGTGGGCCACTGCACCTGCCTTTTTGAGATTCCGCTAGACGAATGCCCAGTTGCGTTAGATCGGTGGCAGTTGGGGACAGTTTGGTGGAAAACCACTCTAGGGTCGATACGTCATAATGGACCAGAGGCCAGTTCCGGCAAAAAGAGTGGAGGAATCTCATGCTTCCGATATAGTGGAAGGAACCTCATCTGCACGTAATTACTATGGCAAATTTCAGAATATATTGTTCCTATTGTTTAGAAAATGGAAGATCGTAAGCCACATGTGCAAATTGCTTTCCAAACGAGCACCTTCTCACGGATTTTTTCCGTGTCGTCAGGCGTATTTGCAATTGGGACACTCTCCTCTGGGAGTAATATGGAATCCTCTTTCTCGTTTATTTCGTCGTAAATCAAAACACACTGAGAAGTATTATTCAAAATACGGTTGTACAGCTTTGGGGCCTTCAGTTCGGGTTTTATTTTTCTGCTCCGGATATTGCTTTGGTACTTTCTGCTTCCTGTTTGTCTTCAAATAATTGATTTTATGAATCCGCTGGATCATCCCGATGCTGGTTTTGTATTTGTATTTTTGTTGATCAAATCACGAGTAGATGCTGATTTGTTCTCCTCGGTATAACCGACGATTTTTTGGTCCAATTCGGGAATGCTGGTTCCAAGTGTTCATCTAGTTCTAGGCAGATCCTGCAGGGTGCAGAGCACATATTTTGGAATAACTCGTTTTACACTTTCTGGATGTTCTTTGACCTTTTTGGCAATCCGATTATATGATACATCGTTTTCGGTACACCAAGTGTGCAGTTTCGTACTTCAATCCGCGACATTTTGGAATAAAAAAAAACTGTGATAATGAAAAGAAACGAACCTAAATAAGGTCTTTGACATGAAAACAAAACGTAATACGAATACACGCTAAATTAATGTGGACTAGCTTAAGCTTTATTATGTTTAACTACTTTTCAAATCACTCCTTTAAACAAAATTTCCACAATTTTCTTGCCAACTAATTTTGTCTTCTTCAAACCCATTCAACCCATTTCAGGCGACTCACACGTGCCAACGCTTGACCCAGTCCGTCATGCACTTTTCATGCAGGTTCCGTAAGACATGTTCATCACTCTAAGGGTCACATGGCGATTTTCAAGGACAGTATTCTTAATAACTGCCATGTTTCGTCGGTATTCGATGTTGAAGGGCGTCCGGAACGAGGCAAATCTTCGGCCACTTCAGGACTTCACTTTTTATACCATTCGTATGCTCTGCTTTTCGAAAGAGCAGATTCCCTAGAGGATTTCTGCAACATTTTCAACGATTCCGCACAAGAAATTTCGTTGAAAACACAAATACAACAAACAAGCCACAAAAACTTATGTTGTGAAAAGTTGCCAAGCTAACATTAATGCTTCGATCACGCTCAAATTTCTTACAGATGTCAGTTAAAGATGTACCAACTTAAGTTTTCAGCTAGCAATAATCGCACCTCGGTTGTACCTAATTGGTTACGAAATAGCCGATCGGTCGAGAGTGGTTCATTTAAATTACAAATTCCCAGTACTTTTTCATCATAGTAGCAAAATCGATATTTTGAAACTTACAAAAATTATCCTTGATTTGAAAACTTACCTTAAGTTTTTTTGACATTTGCACCGTCTTCAACTGGAGGTTGTACAGACTGAACATGGAACATAGAGGGAATTACAACGGACAATTTAATCTAACACCCAGTGGACCAGTATGGACATTTTCGTTTAGAGAAAAAAGTTCCACAGGATGGAGCGGGAATTGAACCCTCGCTTAATGGCAATCGCCCGAACAACGGATGACACCACTAATCGCTTGACCACGAAGCCTACTGTGTGATTTTCTACTAATATTTAATTCGACATCAATTGAGTTTCTTTACTTTTAACTCGACAGATCTCAGGTAGAGGAAAAGCAAGGGAAAACACTAATCCAAAAATACTTTGCATCACTGATTGATTGCATGGTGTCCGGAAAATTATCGGAAAAAAGTCAAAATTGATATTTTATGGTAGGGTTTACAAATGTACACGCTTGTTGTTACTACACTTCATTCAGTTCTCAACTCACGATTTAGATAATTTGATAAGTAATGAGCATCCGTGGTTCAAGAGAGGCTGCAAGTTTCTGTAAGTTCTAGCTCTCTTTACCACATCCGCTTGAACCCCGACAAGTTTTTTTTTAATTTGGGATTGGTCTCTCGGAGTACTGTTTCTTGCATTTGTACCAAACTGATCGATTTGGAAGAATTTGGGATTTTTTTGGATCTTTGAATACATTTCATCTTTTCAGTCTGGTTAAAATAAAACATTATTGGTGTAATGGTGTTTATGAATAAATTGAATCAACCGCTTCTACAAACATTCATTAAGATAAATTTCTGCATTGATGGTTTCGGTTGTAACGAAAGGTTCTGAAACATTGCCAAACCGAGAATTTAGATGTTTTCGTTCTTTATCGTAATCAAGCCTATCACTTTGGAGCACAGCAAGGACTTCGATTTCGCTGATGAAGTCTCACCATCAATGTCAACAAGACTAAGTCTTTGAATGTCAACGAGAACAATCCTCACAACTTTTCGGTAGTTGAGCAAACAGTGGAGAATGTCAATAGTTCCCAATATCTTGACAACCAGGTAGCGTAAGGCGACTAGGTCTACTTTTGCGAGTATAAAACAATATATGGAGCTCAAAACAGATAAGTCAACGCTCCAAATTCCTATTCAAACGTGAAATCTATGCTGTTATACGCCAGCAAGACGTGGTGTGTATCAACTGAGATCACTCAAAAGCAGCAGATCTTCACAAACCGATGCCTGTGGTATATATATCCGTCCTATGTGGTTGCCTCAGTTAGCGGAAACGTTCATCAGACTTAAAGCTGAAGCTAATAGGATTGGGCTTGTGATTAATGCGTCAAAAACAAAATACATGAAGGGAAGAGACTCTCAAGTAGACAATGTTAGCCTCCACTACGAGTTCAGATCGATGATGATGAAATCGAGGCGGTAGATGAATTCGTGTATCTGGATTCATTGGTGACCGTCGATAACGACGCCAGCAGAGAGATACAAAGAGATATTATGGCTCGTAAATTTGTACTCCGAAGAACGCTAAGATCGAAAAGAATTCGCAGAACTACAAAAATGACTATCTAGGACATTAACTAAACCTGTAGTCCTCTACGGCCATAACACATGGACAATACTCGTGGAGGACCTAAAAGTCCTTAGTGCCCTTAGTGTTGCGTGCGATCTACGGTGAAGTGCAGATGAAAGATTGAACTTGGCAGAGACGAATGAACTACGAATTGCATCAGTTGCTTCCCATCGTACACTTCGCTAAAATCGGTCAACTACGGTGGATTGGCCATGTCGTAGGAATGTCAGACGACAGCCGTGTTAAAATTATTCTCGAAAGCGAACCGACGGGCACAAGAAGGCGCGCAACGAGCAAGGTGAATGGATCAAGTAGAAGGCGACCTGCGGACCCTTCGCAGACTGCGAGGCTAGCGAAGTGCAGTTATGTACAGCAGAGGCCACCCCCAGCCTTGGCCTGATTGGTAAGGTAAGTAAGTGGTTGCCTCACACCTCGAACCTGCTGAGCTCCATCATCAATGCCAACAGAAACCAATGTCCAAACCAAAAATTTGAAAACGAAATTGGATGTGGATTGGCCACCCGCATAACGAAAAACGATTTGCTATATAGTCGAAACTGTATTACGAATGTAAGATATATTATCACATATTATGTTATTGTTATCCAATAATTGAATCTCATTTTCACCATACAACCTCTACATTAACACATATTGTTAACATCTGCCATATTGTCATCGAAAGGTTTTATATTGTCTGCATTCGGTCTGGATTATATACCACCTTTTTGGCATAGAGTACAGCAAGAATTTTATTCGTGAAAATTCCCATTTTTTTATGGTAACCTAACTTAACCGCCTATTCAGCATATTGTTATTTGGCCTTTTACCATCTGACATATTGTTAAAACTATATAGGAGATATTTAGTTTATGATTGTCATCTATAAGGGTAAATGTCGTAATAATAACGAAAACGATCGTCAACAATATGTTAAATGGTCCAGGAATGGTTTGTGATTATGCGGGCAAACACTACGAAGAGGATCGAAATCTGCAAGCTCACGCTGGTTTGGAACCCCGAAAGGACATCGTAGCAGAAGCAGACCCAGAGGTTCGTGGTGTCGGATCCTCAACATGGAAATAAAGGAATGTCGATAGGAATCTGACCTGGGCCCTGGTCAAGGCTAAAGCGATCAACGGCCAAGGATGGACATCTCTCACGTTGGTCCTATGCATCCCTAGGGTTGGAAAGGAGACACTAGTAAGTACTCGATACCAAATACAGTGCATGAAATTTTCTATTATTATTGTTCGGACATACTTGAGTTGTTCAAAGTGTAAGTTAACAACGTCTGTTGTCGACCTAATATACAAGCAGCGCCAAAACTTCGTTTGTTTTCACGTGGTAAGCAAAGAGATAGTTGATAAGGAGAATCGATCAACTAGGACAGGCCTTTTTCGTATGTTACGCGAGACTTATAAGCTAATAGATAAACATCTGAGGAGCTTGACAAATGTTCTTCAAGTTTTCATGAACACTAAGAACTTGTTGAAGAATCAGAGAGTTATTGGAAATGCCTATAACTTCGCAGAAACATTTCCGAAAATTATTAGACGAACACATCCATCTGTGAAACTGACGTTGAACTTCAGAATTAAAAAATAATAACTGTGCTATATTTTGAGATCAATTTGAGAATCGCCGAAGTCACTCCAAATTTATGAAAAACACGGGAATCGTGACTATCTTCTGTATACGAAACACTTGTATTATTTTCGTCATGAAAACGTGTTCCTTGAACATATTACTGGCGAGCATACTAAATCCAAGCCTGCATGTTTTCCACAGATATAGCCAGTTTGCACAGAGTAAGGTGTTTGCCGATTTGAGTATAATTTTTTAGTGAACCAATTGAGCTAATTTCGTCTGAAGCCTTGCAATCAATATCTATTACATCAATATCCATTTGTAAATTTTCTAATTTGAAAATAACAGACACAGGTTCAGAAACCTAAACACTAAGATCACCTTTTTATTATCATAATTACAGGGTGCCTTAAAAATGTTTGCAGTAAAAGACAAATTTTAGAAATATTACACCAATTAGTTTTATTTGCAATGAATCTTTTGTGGTTTACTTTGTTTAGCAAGGTATGGAAATTGTAAATTATTTAGTTCAAAAGTTCAAATTTTACATTGAATTCCAACTACCTTTATTGCTTATCTTGACAGATACGCGTAATTATTAGACGCGTAGTAATAAATCAAACTATTAGCCTCCCTATTTTTCGCGCCATGGACCTAATTAACCTTGCTGGATTCTTTTTAATTTGGACTTTTTGGACCCTTCTCCAGTAGATGTCAGTTAGTTATTTTAATATATATTCAGATATAATATATCTGAATCATGTTCCGCAAGCACGAGCAATTACTATTTGAATATTACTGCAAAAAATCGTCACGCACCCTGTATTAGCCATGTTTGTGGCAATAGCGTCGCGTTACCTCACTTTTCGCCTGGGCATCAATTTCCAAACGCAGATTTATTCCATAATTTATACTGGAAATTGTTGAAAAGGGCATGAAATCGCCTAGCTAACTTAATATCTATTCAACGCATGCAATATTTCAACAGATAAATTAAGTTCGGTAATGCGATTTAACGAGCTTCGGTGAAATTTTACAGTTATCTGTAATAAATTTGCCGGAATTTGTAAAGTTTTACCGAAATCCGTTATATTGGATTACCGAACGATTAACTGTTGAGAATTCGTTAAAATTTTACAGATTTCTGTAATAAAATCTAAGTAAACAAACATTTAAAACATAACAAAAACTAATATTGAATAAACTGCCAAAAATGTGAAACTTTTCATATTTATTGACATTGCACAGTGGTCCACAATGCAAGTTTAGCTGGAAAGATACATTTTCAGCCTAAGTTTGGAGGTTTGGAGCAAAATTGTCTTCCACAAAGTTGTTTCTAATCAAGCGACAGCAATATCTAACTTTATCTTTGCAGAAATAAAGGCATATATTATTCATGAAAAGTTGTAGAATAAACAATTTTAAGCAATTTTGATGATATGACTTTTCCTGTACCTTTTGATATGACCGAATTAGAACATTTTTCCCTACATAGCTTAGGGTGTCCCTATAAAAATCAGTTATTTTGCAGTAACTTTTTTATTTCAAATTTTCAGCAAAAGTAATTCACCTATTTTTCACCTATAAAAAAACAATTTTTTGCTGTAACTTTTTTATTTCAAATTTGCCAACAATGTTGTTCTCAGATGATTTTTAAAACTTAAAAAGTATGAATGTTTTGACGTGTAAATCTAAACCGATGTCTCCAACCGTTAGCGAGCGTTTTTCTTATAAAATTACGCCCTTTTCAAATGTGTTTTACTCAATTTAAAAAATAACCTATCTCCAGTTTTCAGACACAATATGCAACAATAAAAATCCTTTCAAATGCTGCTAAGAAATATTTTTTTGGTTTGCCCAAACTAGAAAAATCAATATTTGAAAAGGCTATTTTACAATAACCATAATTGATTTTGTTTAACATACGAGTAGAGACAATTTCAGCACACCAAAAGTTGTGATTTTTATTGTTCTAGAATTAGATGGGAAGACAACATTGCTGAAAAATTTGATATAAAAAGTTACGGCAAAATAACTAATTTTTATAGGGCCACCCTAAGCTACAGGAAAAATGCTCTAATTCGGTCATATCAAAAGGTCCAGGAAAAATTATACCATCAAAGTTGCTTGAAATTATTTATTCTACAACTTTTCCGAATAATATATGCCTATATTTCGGCAACTTAAAAAGTTAGATTTTCGATTTTCCTGAAAATATTTTTCATTCCTTAATTTTCATTCACTCCAAAAGAAGCGCCTTGTTATTAAAAACAATTTTGTATAAGACAATTTTGCTCCAAAACTTCAAACATAGGCTGAAAATGTATCTTTCCAGCTAATATCGCATTCTGGACCACTGTGCATTGGTTGTTTCTTGAGGTCAGTCTACCTCAGATCAATCTTCCTTGAGGCACCTAAAATAATATTAGGAACTCAACAATCACCGTATCGTTCTTTCATAAAACCATCGAAAATCTTTCCCGAGTACGATATACACATTTTCAAACTACCGATTTAGGCCAAACAAGATTCAGTCCACCTGAAAACGACTTCTGACTCACAGTGCACTGTCATCATCACCATGGTCGCCATTGACTGTACGGTACCCACCACCTATTATAGCTATACTTTCATTCCCATTCGACCAGGCAGTTGTTTCGCCTACACCGCTGCTGTTGAACGGAGGATATTGGAACTGTGCACCCGTTGTCGTCTGCTGCGAGCCATAACCATAACCTGTGGTCGACGGACGAACCCCCGGAGGGTGGACAGAGACATGAGAACAAGAAGGAAAGAGAAAGAAACAAGGGTAAACACTGTACAAAATCGACTGTTTGTTTCCGGTGGTAACAGTGTCTGTTTGGGATCTACGATTTTTTTTCCATTAGAATCTAAGAACGAAGCATTAAATCATGGACCTCTTGGAAGTAGAAGAAACAAGAGACGATAACCCTATATCGACTTGAACTACATACATCAACAAGCTATGTTTTTTTTCTTTTTTATTAGTACTACAACACAAGAGTCAAGTTATGGTAAAACAGGAAAGAGAAAAAGAAACAAAAGAATCAAAACAACACACACGAAGCACGGATTCGCCGCTCGTTTGCCAATTGGAGAACAATGAGTGTAACAAAAGAAATGTAGACGGTGATGAAATTAGTCGAACATATCCAGAGTAGTTGTACAGAGAGGCATCAACCTATGGAGACGGGAGTTCTAAAAATAGAATGTTTACATGCAAGCAACACCACACTAGGCACTCTCTACACAAACATCGGTTCCCGTTAGACGTCCAATTTATCAGAGCATGTCACCCAATCGGAAGGAAGACGAACAAAAGCTCACTAAGGGTTTCGAGTCCGCTTGTGTGATATGCCATATTGGTTCGTTTTACGTAAACAATTTGGCATGAGGAACGACTCACGGGAGAATGCAGTCTGGAGTGGACATTGAACAAAGAAAATAAGAAGGAAAAAAAATGCTCAAGCAAGGAGAAATAGGGCAGGGAATACGTGCAATTCAATACAACGATAGATATGCAATTTGAATGATGAAAAAAGAAATGACTACGATAGCGAGTTGAAGCGCTTATGGTAGTTAATCTGAGATATGATATGAATGAAACTGATACATTCGCTTTTATTTATTCCCAAATATAGCAACACCAATCAATCCCTCCCGTCGCCTACAAATCCACACAAAAGCAAACGCAATAACACAACAACAACTCGAAACAAATGGGAGCACCACAAGAAGAAAGGAACACACTGCGTCATCTGTTTTCGAACCCCGCTTCCGACGAATCAAACGTCAACCTACTGAGGCTACACATTCGATATCAATATCGCTTGGTCTCGTCGGAAAAATCAACAAAAAATCAAAACAAATCACGAGACGTGACCGAACACCACCACACACTTCGGAGCCACTCGTCGTCATTCGTCGTCGTCCCATCACATATTTATAAGCCTGGCAGCAAGCGCAAACAATCAACGGACTTCGCTTGAGGGTTGCGAATTTCCGCATGGGAAAAACAATCATTACGATATACCAAAAACAGTTGCAATTGATGATAAAGATTAATACAACATTTAATAACTTGATTTGAACAAAACTCAGTTTGGTGAATGCAAATTTACTACGCATTTGGTGTAACATTTCCATTCGGGTTGCCTTCTGAACGATGGCGATAACAAACAAAATTGAACTATCTCAACATCAACAACCTTCAAAGTAGTAGGCGTTTGATTGTCTTGGTTTCGATTCTTCCTGGGCATTGGGATTGATTGTATTGACTTTCTTTGATAGCGTGTGCCGCGAGCGAACCCGAAATAGTTCAATACCCTCCGGTCGTCCACTTCTCCTAACCAGTCGCCCCCGCCTCAAAAGTTGATGATAAAATTAAATCTTTCAAGAAAACCGCTTGCAGCCATGAGATAAAGCGATGATTGAAGGTGTGGAACGTTCCAGATTATGTCGTAAAAATTAGAACTTCGAAGTCAGCTTTTGAATGAATTTAACAATTAAAGAAGAATTTCATAATTTCACTTGAACACGTAACCAAATCTTATTCAGAAAAATCAGGTGAACATTACATGCCAGTGAATTATACGTAAAAAATCATGTAACATTTATGTGAATTTCACGTAGAAATCATGTAGCTGTAACGTGAATTCCACGCGTTTATTACTAATTTCGACAGTGGACGAAAATTACGTTCGTTTGACGTGGAAACAAGGTGACAATTTTTTTGAGTGTAATAGATCAGTTCCAGGCAAAACACGCAATCAAATGGTCTGGCCATGATATTTTGAAATGAAATTTTGAAATGGAATTCAGAATACTAGAATACGTATTTTGACTTAGGGATACATTGTTTGGACTCAAGAGTAGCTTTTGAGAATAGCTTATGTGTTTTTGATACTCGGAAGTCGTTCGTTTTAGAGAAAAAGTGTCTGAGAAGAAATGATAGGGAATCAAAATGTCCATGAAAAAATATACACTGAAATTTTTTTTTGAAAAAATCCTAACTAAAACTTAGAATTCAAATTCCCCAAATACGCTATTTTAATTTTTCTATGGTAAAATTTGAACAAAAAAGTCATTGTTTTAGAGGTAAGAACAACATGGACAAAAAAATCAACAAACTTTTGAATCAATGCTTCGGTTTAAAAATATTTTCAGGATGAACATTTTCTATTGTTGTTGAGAAACGGTCTAAAACACCTTAACAATTTTTTAAATTCCATTTTCGGTTTCCTTATTTCGCTGAGGTTCATAAACTGATTATTGGTTGTTGAAGTGAAGCAGTTTAAATAAAGCTCGATTCAAAGTAAATCTGGACGCACGGTTTAATACACCAGTGCGTCCCTGGTGGATGGATCAAAAAATGTTTGACAGTCGCATCTCGAAATTACGGAGCATGGAACTTGAGAGTAAAAAAATTAATTGTGCACAAACAACTTGAGAATCCTTCGTGGTCTGCCTCAAAAATAGCATAAGTAGAAAAAAACCAAAAACCAACGATGTGTCTGATACTGATACCATGATACTCGGAGTGTGGATTGAGCACAGCGCATCTATCATAAAAGTTGCACTAGGGATAAAGAGCTGACGAGAAAGGTGTTGAGGTATGTAAAAGGCAACCCAGGTGTCTTCAAAAATGGAAAAATGGATTATAAACGACGGACGAAAATTTTACCTAGTAACTGGACGTGGGGATGCCCCTTCCAGGTGTACATTTGTTTTGGCTGATAAGTTTACTCGGCAACTAATGATTTGGCAAGGAATCTGCAGTTATGACCTTAAAACCAAGGTTTTCATCACATCTCACACAATGACGTCGAAGATTTATATTAGAGAGTGTCTGAAAAAGCCGATTTTACCATTCATTCGACAACACAAGACCAACGTTATGTTTTGGCCGGATCGAGCTAACTGCCACTACTCTAAGAAGGTACTAGAATGGTATGCTGCAAAGAATGTTAATTTCGTCGTCAAAGAGATTAATCCTCCAAATTGCCCTGAGTTCAGACCGATCGAAAAATATTGGGCAATTGTCAAGCGAAAACTTCGAGGATGCGGTAAAGAAGTGACAAATGCACAACAAATGCGTTTAAAGTGGAATAAGTTCGTCGGTACAGTGTCACCAGCGACTCATGCAGATCATGATGGCAGCGATCACAAGTAAAGTGCGACAGTTCGTTAGAAACGGTGAAATGTAATAACTTGTTATATATATTTGTAGAAGCAGATGTTCGCTCATCACCATGAGGCACCAAGAGTGGACCAGTAATGTTATTGCTAGAATGAAAGATATGAAGAGAAAGTGTTGAAAGTTCCGTCAGTGTACGGCAGGTTGGAAATCGAACAGATGTTTGAAAATTCGGCGAAAGGGCATGAGTACAGTGGTACTTGAGACTAACGACGTCATCTTTTGCCTAACATCCCACTGCGGGGTAGGTCGAAGGCACGGACAAATCCGTCACCTCAACAGGCAAAAGATGACGTTTGGAAAGGCGCTCATGTACCACTGATGGCTTTGTGATAGTTATTCTAGCACCATGATGAGCGAACATCTCCTTCTACACCATAATCGTTACTCCACGCACTGGAGAATACATAACATAACAATTAAAGTATGTTGTTATATATCGTTTGAATAAATGTGTGTTGTTTAATTCTTGAGTTATGATCACTTGAATGCGTCAAAATTTACTTCGAAACGGGCGTTAGAGCCAGTACATCAGTTACAATGACATAATTTTACATACCTACAGATTCTATTTAGCAGGTTCATTCCTGATATGAATATGTGGCTTGCTTTTGTCAGTAGCAAAAATATTATAAACATTACTGGGTAGACGAGTGACGAAGTCAAAGTACACCCAATGATCTATACCATGAACATTTAGTTTGACGTCATCGCGGGTAGCTGTTATAGGTAAAACCACTTATGAAACATTTCGTAATGTCCAGTAAAAGTACCCAATATAGATAGTAAGGTATTAGTGTTCAAAGTGCAATCATGTTCATCTACTGTTGATCAAAACCCGCAGAATCACAAAATTTCTTATGAAATTGACGTGGAATCCGCCAATGAAATCAATAATGTTGAAGTAATCTCCTATAACTTTCAAATTATTAGTCCAATCGTGTGAAAAGTCCAAGAAAATTGTGTTGGAATAGCCATGTTTGTTGAAACTGTACAATAACTTATGAAAAAGAGTGTTTTTCCAGAGTTTTTAGCCACTCATGGCAGGCCATCTGTACCTGTGATTTGAAGAGCAACGTTTACATTGCGGCCGGAACCATCGACCAGGAAATTTATCTGAGCGAGGTGCCTAAAAACGTCTACTGCCTTTCCTGAAGCGACACAATTGTTCCGTTCTATTTTGGCCGGATTAGGCATCTTGCCACTACGGCAAAAAGGCCATGGAGTGGAATGCTGCCAACAACGTTCAAGTGGTGCCCAAAGAAAAGAACCCTCCCAACACGCCAGAGCTCCACCCAATCGAACAATATTGGGCCATCGTCAAGCGGAACCTTAAGAAGACTCAAAAAGCTGTTGTGAACGTGGAAACTGTTCAAGGGAAACTGGCTTTCTGCGGCGAATAAAGTGGACAAGGAGACTGTACAAAATCTTACTGCAGGTGTTAAACGAAAGACCCGACAATTCGCACTCGATAAAAGGATGCTTAGCTGAATATTGGTTGAAGAAGTCGTAATTAATTTGGGCAATGATGATGGTGATGCCTACTGCTTTTCTTTTTCTTTTTTGTCAACAAATCTTTCAAGCCATTTTCGGTAATGAATCATGACTTTCCATTTTCCTGTGCATGTTCAGTGAATAGAATTGTGTTTTCTCACTTTTTAAAGTACGTTATATTAAACAAAACACTATGAATTCACTTGAATCTGGTAGTTTTCATAAATTTGGTTCACTAAATCAATACACCAACACAAACTCACCATTTGCTTCTCAAACTAACGCTACTACAAGGACCCATCACTTGATTTTTTCATAAGTTATTCGGGTTGATTTCCACATTTTCACAGCTTTTAAAGGGATTCACAGCTCTCGTGCTGGATTTTTCTTCGTAAGAAAATTTACTTTTTATTCTTTCAAGCACTTTTAAATGAGAAAATTGCTTTCGAAATTTCCAAACCAAGAAACAAGCCAGGTCACTGTATTGCCAATGTAGCAGCAGAACAGCGCAACTCGTAAAATCACTCGCGCCCCAAGTAAAAATTCACAATCCATTTGAGCGCAATGTAACTTCTCGAGATTCTCAACAATATAAGCCATACATTCGACAGCACACACACTATGCTTCAAGCAGAGCCAAAGAATCATCGATCATCGACAGTTGCCAGATTAACATCTTGATATTTTTAACTGAGGGTTTTGGCATGTTCAAAAACTGAGATAGATCTGTGCAAAACATGTTGTGTCAGATGTTGTTCGATGCCTTATGATATATTTATTGAGTTGGAAGCAAAATATTTTCCTGTAACACGGCTCATTAAGCGGCGCACACCTTCTTCGTCCATCGTTTTAGCTTATCTTATTCCACCAGGTCTTCATCTGATTGATGTCTTTGACAACCTTTCCCTTTGCCTTGAGTCTCCTCTTCATGATTGCCCAGTATTTCTCAATAGGGCGGAACTGGGGGCAGTTGGGTGGGTTAAGGTTTTCGGAACAACCTGGACCCCTTTTTCTGCACTACCATTCGTGAACGTCTTTGCTGTAATGACAGCTTGCCAAATCTGGCCAACACATTACGGGATGGTCGTGGCATCGAATGAACGGCAAAATTCGTTTTTGGAGACCCTCTTTTTGGTATAGTTTCGACGTCATTGTCTTATTTGTAATGAAAGCTTTCTTTTTTTTGCCGCTAGCTGCAAATGCCCTGCCAAATTATGAATTTTCGTGCAAATTTGTCGGCAAAAACTTTTTTTAAATTTGGCTGGAACATAACCCCGAGCCGTCGCCAAGTAAAATTTTTTAACCTCGGGATTTTCCCGAAGTCAGCGCCTGACATAGGTTTCATCGTCCATCAGAAGACACCCGTCGAACTTGGTCAGCACCTGGTCGTATAGCTTCCGAGCACGGAGTTTGGCCACACCATTCTGTTTTATGGTCCGATTTGGCTGTTTGCTAGCTCGATGCGACTTGATTCCTTCCCGAGTCGAGTTCTCTTCACGGTACTATGGGCAGCACCGAATTTTCTGGCCAAATCACGGTCCGACAGATTGGGATTCACTCTTAATCGTCTTCAAAATCTTACCGGGCAGCTTCCGGTGGACAGTTCCACTCCGACGATTGGCTTGAGGCTTCCAAATCGTCGTCAATGTTTCCTTATACCGTTTGATAACGCACCATACGGTATTTCTGGGCAATTTCAGCTGTTTAGCTAGCCTAGATGCAGACCACAATGGATTTTCCAAATAACTGTGCAATATTTTTCCCTTCTTTCGGCTTCCATGTTGATTGTTTACAAAGTACACTTCGATTTGCGGAATGTCAAAAATACATACGTGAAGCTGACAAAGTTCCCGACACGTGGGCGCCAAGAACTTCCAAATCCGTCCACCAGGAGCGCCACAATATGAGCAAAAGTTTGTTCCAATTCTAAATGAAGCAAGCCTTAGCTATGTAACATAATCTACCATGAGCAACAATTTTTAAAGAAATAAATTTCTTCCCTGAGTAGGCAACTATGCTCGTAAGCTGATATTTTCGTTCCGCCCAGTTTCCTCCTATCGATTTTGTTTACAGCTTCCAGCATTATGAAGGATAGAGCTGGCATAACAAATATATGGCCCCGTTTGCTGGGTGTGGTCCTGGAGCTTTACTCAACAAGTTTGTTGCTGATTGCGAACAAATAAAACTAACACAAGAAAAAATCATGCTGTCCGGACTGCTGCAGAAAGGCACCCACATCGACGTTCTAGGATAGAGATTACGGAGAAGTAGTACTGGCTATGAACGAAATGATTTCTTGATTGTGATAATTTCATACCTGCAAAGATTCGAAGCTATTCTGTAAGAATTATTTCAAAATATTCGTGCTGGTTCAAACCCTTTGATCCATACTTTAATAATTTATTCTAGCTTTCAGAAGAATCTAGGAGAAAAATTAAGACGATGCTAACAACGGCAGAGAGTGGAAGAGTTTGCCAAAAGGACGCACTACTCAAGGTTCACCGTTGATGTGATTGGTTCTACAAACAAGACGTAGAAAAAAATTGATTTACTTACGACCACAACATGTAACCACATCCGACAGGACAAACATATTGTCGGAACACTTCTAAAGTACGTAAAAAATGTAACCGGATACGATTTTTAAGTTAACGAATATTTTCATTGGCCAATGTCATAATTTCATTTGTTGTATACTCGATGGTTTGTATAGTTAGACTACTGTAATCCATGTTAAATTTTGTTATTGAATTAATCTTTCAGCATATGTGACATGAAAACCCATTTATCAAAAAGCGACACGCAAGCAATTTCACCTCGTGAGTTATTAAAATAAATAGATATTGCAGGAAATTTCAATACTTCCACGAAAACACATGTCTCAAATACGGATACATGTGTAGTGGTAAGCTTAAGAATATATTTTGATTTTCTTTTTCTTACACATATGTTCAAATAGATTTACCAATACAAGGACAATTCAATCATTGATTTCGAAAAATATGTTTTCAACCTTAGAGTGACCCGATTGTTCTACGTTAGTAGCTCTCATAGGGTCGTTTCTCATCATTAAGCACGTGACATCATCATCAACGATTGCTGGCAGATTTTGATCATATCCCTTATGATTACTTGAAAGCTGAACGCAAGCACCGATAACGTGACAACGACTTGACTCCGATGTGGCCCGCAGCTTCTCCCTTGTGGAAGTGCATCCTAAAATCAGCTCTTAAGTTTAACTTGTACCGAATACTTTAAGTTCACCTTGTTTTCTCAATGCAAACTAATATCACACTTTGCTGAGTAGACCTAACAGCATCCTTACTGTTGATTTAAATCGGTTCAATACGAATGCGGCTTTTTGTACTATTGGTATACACCGATTCAAATCGGAAAACGGTCTAATGTATAAATAATTTACTAGATGTTACGTGGAGTCAGTGTATCGTTTACTAAAAGTACCTATGCTGCCGAACCAAGTCTTTTATCCCGTCAAAGTGCAGAGGTGTTCTCGGTTTCCAAGAAAGCGAGTATCACGTCAACAAATGACTTCTCTTTCTTTATTTGACCTGCATTCGGGATGGGTCGACACCGGTTTTGCCTTGGTCTTGGATCAACAGTTTTTACACATTGAGGATATGTGTTAGTTCCAAGCATCCTTTGTTGATTCTCTGTGTAATCAAATCTGAGCTAGCAATAACGGAGTTTTCCTTAGTTAAAAATGAGAACATGTCGTGTGATGAAGGAGTGGAATTTGAGTAAAAAATCATTATTTTCGATGTTATGGAAAATTTACATGCTTTTTCTCAGATATACATTGTAGCCAATAATTAAAGTATTAAACACTTCAATTATTGGCTAACTTGAAATTCAAAGTGAAAAATGTGTTCGACATATTTTTGGATGCTTCAAATATTTTTTCGATTTGTCAAAAATTTAGTATTATTTGTAGTTTCTACCCATCAACATTAGGACGTCAAAACTCGTTAGATCAGAAAACCCATATTACTTATTCGAAGATTTCTTTTAATTACACCCTATGTCACTTGACTGACAGCCCTCAAACTAATTCCATTATCCCGGCTTGGACAGGAACCACCAGCTATTGGAAGAATACAAACTCTCACTAAGGGTAAAACAGCAACAACCCAAAGAAAAAACTCTACATACTGTTTCCAGCTCAATGGAAAATATGAGCATTCCGAACCTAAATGCTTCTGCTCATCCTTTACATGACAAACATTGCCTCTGTGCCGAAGCCATATACAAATTTAGATATGAATAAGATCCAACCAGTTTGACTGCAAGTTAAATCTCACTCACGAGAGCGCGTAAAACGCACCCAAAGAGAAAGAACTGGTTTAATGAACTCGACCGCGTCAACCCATCCGCCAAACCTACCACCTGAAGAGGCGGGTGTGCGGAAGGGAGGGTACCATAAACGGAATAATTCCGCGAACAGGCGCGGCGGTTAAGGTCAAAACATGTGCGAAATGTGTACGTGAGAGCAGCACAACTCCTCTTCTTTGCTATAACTCAATCCCGTTTTCTCACATGCCTTCGCATCCCCGCCTAAAATCAACACGTGCAGGATTTAATTTTCCGTTAACCGTTCCACGCGCACATTATTCATCGCAATGGACAGGAATGACCGTTGAACTTGCCGCCATCTTCAGTGTAGTCGAGGAAGTTACAGTGGACGGTAGACCGCGTCCATTCATACTGGCGACCGGGTGGATGCGAGGGTGGGGGCGGTATCGAAGTGGAATGATTGATAATAATTGACACGATAAACCCCTTCGCTTTTCCAGTGAAATTCCTTTTTTTGCTGTTCGACGTGAACTGAACTGCGGCTACTCAAACTAGTTCAGTTTCAAGTTCAATGTACTCTTGTGCCTCCTCTCTCTCCGGCGAATCCATTCAACTCGAGCACAAGCACTGCTGGCTGTATGGCAAATTTCCATTGCAGCAACCCACTGCTAACTGGCAACGGTGTAAGTGGTGGCTAGTTATGGTTGTGTTGCGGCGACGATTCCAACGCGCAGTGCCGTTCCTCCATCGTGTCTGCATCGAATGGTTGCGTAGTCGATCGCTGGATCGTCATCGGCGCCCATGGCACCACAGCAAATGAATCCCTCTGCGTAGGTCGTTGCTTCATCGCGTTCGAGGGTTGCTACACGGAGAATTCCCACCTTCTGTCTGTACGTTGCTTGCGGGGGAACGAGTGGTGGTTGGACGGTTTTCGTTTTCTCTGATTTCCCAACCGGATCGGCGGGCCGGGTGATAACGGAAAGTTCAGCACACGCAGTAGCGACCGGTTGGTTACGTCGAGTGCGTTAGCGATGCTGGTAGGAAGGTCGTAGAGCGCAGCACCAGTCAAAACCCGTGGAAGACGATTTCAATGCAGTTGGGTGACCTCGTTAGTCTATTCTTTCGGTTGGAACGAAATCACATGTCGGTGACATGTTATTTGATCATTACCGAATTACTTCCCGGCTGTCTAGCCGTCAAAGCGATCGAGTCTGGCTTGACGGCGGCAACCGCCAAGTCGCATTCGGGATATTTATATATGCTTGCTATTGCTATTTATAGATAAGAAGTGAAGTGCCCATAGGGTGGGGATTTTGTTCAGCGTGAGGCACCGATTTTCGACTAGATCGCGGCGTGGTGTCTCCAATTAGCTTAACATCAACGTTCTATTGTGCTCAGACGGACGAAAAATTCGATCCCGACCCGATGAGATCGTAATGGCGCCCGCGACGGGTTTGTAGCAAACAAATACTACACTGCGGCTTGATGCATGACGAACAAGCGATTTATGAGCACGGTGCAGCCATGATACGCACTTCGATAATGCGCAGTTCCGTCGTTTGTAGCGCTTCGGCTGTGCGCACACTCTCCCGGATGCAATGCAGATATCGAGAAATCGTAACCGTTCTTGGACTTAGTTCTGGGACGGGAGTTGCGGTGACGAGAGGTATCAGCAGACAGGGCGTTCCAGAGCATGCCGAGATCGAGTTAACTTTAATCGTGCTTAGCTTTGCATTTGGCTTGTTGGATATCCAAGTGATTATTTAGGTGTTCAAACATGTCTGTCGTGGTGGTTGTCATGATTTAAAGCACACAATTTGGCGACACCAATTTCTTTTATTGTCTTTTAAGTTGCAAACGGTCATGCAGATTGAATGGTTTCGAGATTCGAGCAGTTATGCCCATCGCTAACGATAAATTTTTAGGTCGTACATCTTCCAAATAATCGTCAATCTCAAATAACTTGTATTCTGATGATTAATCGTGGAGAATTTTTCCATGATATTCACTGTTTTTCGCTTCTTTATCATCAACATGTATTCAGGATAAATCGGTTGCTGGCAAGGTCTGATACCCGTTTTATACCCACGATGGAACACCAGTCAATCCAACAAAGTATTTCCGATTATAACGCGTAGAATCGTGACATCTACATTCAATGGTTTTCTCATATTGTCTGAACAATGGTTCTGGGGTCGCTGAAAAGTTTCTTCTGAACAGACTTAACTTATGCTAGTCCAACGTCCCATTCGGATGCGGCGAAAAAACTCGGTTGAGGAGCAGTACGTCTCAAATTCTCATTTTGTCCTACATTTTCTGCGATCTTGCTCCGCCAATTAACAATAAGCGACTCCGCCTGGTTCACCACCAGTTCAAAACAGTCGTCATTTGTGTGGGATTAGGTTGTGTATTCTCGTTTCCTTACCTTAGCGACCATCAGGATACTGTGTTCGCCGAACAATACCATTGTGTCTTCACATATGCACGTCGTTCGAAATTTCTGGTTCCAAGTCTTCAAGTAGTATCCTCCTACAAATATCCACGTCATGCCCGTTAAGAACAACCGTTCTTATCAGCGTCTTGTACATAGTATACTTAAGTACAGACGTTGTACTTCTTTCAGGGTCGCCGGATCTATAGTAATACGATCTTCCAGCAATAATGTGTCTCACAATTTCTTCTGCTGCCATCTCCCTCGGTACTACACAGTTCAACCGATGAAATCTCTATCACACTCAGTTTCTCCTGCAACTGAATTTTCGAAAAAATTCAACTTTAATTCAACCTGTTTTTTGATCGTTTAAGCTTGGTGTAGCCAGCGCCTGAAACCTTTTCGACAATATCCTCTTACAGTGAAACAGATGAACTGACTGGATTTACTGGTTAACTAAGATGATTTATCCAGTCGGTGCGTATTTTCTGTCGTCCGATACCGCACTCTTAAACAACGTTATAGTCCTCATCGATCGTATCCGTCTTGAAAGTCAATCTACAGAATTGTCTCACAATTGGTGTCACTAATAAATAAGATTCAGTAAACAAATCAACCAAATCAAATTGTTTATTTTTCATTTTGAAGAATCAATGTTACAAGAATCACACCATATTAATTCAAATCACATCTCTCATATCGTTGAAAACATTGCCATTATATCTAAACCTTTACAACTGACACGTAAACATCAACCAATTTTGCCAGACAGTCTAAAAGTCACATAATAAATACCTCGAAATTCCATAATTTTCATGCTTGATTCGGAATGAACTGTGTATGATTATTCAAGTAGAATTTCTTTTCCTATGTGATATTCATGTAAAAATCAATTATAAATTGAAATTATTACACGTGCTTCAGTAGAGGAAACAGGTGAAATATTTTTCAGTGTAGAACCCCAAACAAGTAGATCAAGTTGGTTGGAATCGGTGAAGATGCAGGTCATTCTTCAGTTATTTTCAAGTTGCCAATTGTTATGAGACTCGAATTACCATAGGCATAACGAATGAGTTTATTTTTCATTTTACAACGACAATAACTTACTACTTCAGTTGTTTTGGAAAGCCGAAAACTGTAAACCCCAACGTTGAAGTTGGGATTACAATGTTTCACAGAGCAAATGAATAGCTAATGCTTCATTATAGTGATTCGATCCTTATCCCCGATCTCATTGGATAAATTATCCATCGAAAGATATGATCAGATCAGAGAAGATCATTTTTGAATAGTTTATTTAGAGGAGGTTTCTGAAATGCAAGGATCATGCTGGTGAGGTTTCTCGTTGTTGGATGAGACCTCCAAAATGGTGAAGAAAAATTCCCTGAAATCAAAGAAAATGACAGTTTCCGAGTCTCCGACTTTCTCAGGCCGAGATTCCGGCTGTCTTATTAGTTAGCGTTCTGAATTCAAAAATCTCGGACAACTACAGCGTTTGGATGTTTTCCCGGAAGTGGCGGAAAGCCACCAGGCACTTCTTGAA